>CM072814.1:44631472-44872382 GCA_036937905.1 Salvia rosmarinus | reverse complement strand
CAAGACGCCGGGTTTGTACAAGATCGTCGTGCTCGCCATTCCTTCCTCCAACGCAGTGCTTGCTCGGTGGCAATAACCTCCTACTGCCGACGCCTTCGATCGCTAGGACTTCGCTTTCCCGATCTTTCTTCTACGGAGTGGCGAACCAAGAGAGGCGCCACGCCCAAAGAGACGTAGCCTTCAAGGATCCGAGGTCAAGGTCGTCGAGCAGCCGAGGTCGGTCTCAAGGGCTCTTAGCGTAGATCGGGGACGAGGTAGGTACATAGTATAGACGAACTCTGAATCCCGATTTTCTGTGGATCGCTCAACTTTTCCTTCCCCGACCCTCTTCGTCCTCGTAGGTATAAAATATATACTTAAATAAGAATTTATTTTTTGTCAGGTCGACTCTTCGAGAACACCGCTTTTATTACCGTAACCAATAAGAAGGTAGGTCGCCCTCGCTTAGACGAAGGTAGCTCGCCCTCGTGACAAAGGTAGTCCGCCCTCAAACGAACGGGCGTAGTTCGCCCTCAGCACGAAGGTAGTCCATCCTCGAAATAAATGAAGGTATTCATCGAAGGTAGTTCGCCCTCGCATTTGTAGTTTGTCCTCGCAATAAACGAAGGTAGTTCGCCTTCGCACGAAGGTATTCATCCTCAAATAATCGAAGGTATTCGCCCTAAATAAACGAATGTAGTTCGTCTCGCACGGGCGTATTCATCCTAAATAAATGAAGGTATTTATTCTCGCACGAAGGGCGTGTGGTTCGCTTGCAAGAAGTATTGCTCGGGTGGTCCCCTTCCCAAGTGAATGGAGGTATAGGTTCCTTTTGGCAAGTTTTATCGCCGGGTGGTCCTCTTCCCGAAATAAACGAGGTATCGTTCTTATTTCGCAAGTTTTATCGCTAAAGTGGTCCCCACGCTGCTTGAGTTCGCCTTCATTAAACGAAGGTAGTCCGTCCTCCGTCGAGGGTATAGTTTGTCCTCCAAGAGGGTATAGTATAATGGAGTAAGATATAGTATGACAAGTCGACAAACAAAACATGCAAGAAAAAGATTTTATTGATGAGACCACGTAATAACAAAACAAGACTCACGCAGACGAATCTAATGCACTCGATAACACGACCAACGAAGACTCAACTTTTGATACTTATGCAAAATATTTCTTCGTGATGAATGATGTGCACACGATCGGTATTTCACGTCCTGGATATATGGGCGAGCTTATACGAGCCTTTCCGAGGACTTCTTCAACCCCAGATGGTCCTTCCCATGTGGCTTCCAGCCTTGCCGTAGCTTACTGGCTATCGATATCATTGTTTCAGCACGAGGTCGCCCACTTGAAATTATCGGTATTGACACACCGTTGTAATACCGAGCTACTTGTTGCTTATACCGAGCTTCGATGCGATGGCGATGTCTTTTTTTCTTCGAGTAGATCTAGAGCGCATCGTAGATTGTCATCATTGGCTTCAGACGGAGAAGTGAATGGTACGGGCTCGGCATACCGATCTCTCGCAGGATCACCGCCGGTTCCATATACCAAGTAGGTGCTTTCTCCGCTTGATGTCCGAGGTGTAACGACATGACCATAGGACTTGCGTAAATTTTCCACCCAATCGCCTTTTACTTGGTCAAGGCGAGTCTTGAGTCCTTTCACGCTTGTCCGGTTGGTGACTTCGGTTCGACCATTTGCATGAGGACGAGCATCAAGTGAATCGCCGATCCAAGCTCGACACCATTCTTCAATACTTTATCCGTGAACTCGGTCCCATTATCTCAAATAAGGACATGAGGATGCCAAATCGACACGATGTTCTTCCGACGGGTTGAGGGCATTTTGCTCGTGATCTTTACCAAGGGTTCGCTTCCACCCACTTCGTAAAATAGTGATCACGACAATCGTGAATTGAAACCGCCCGGAGCTTTACGTAGCGGCCTACGATGTCGATCCCTATCGCATAAATGGCCAAGGGCTTTGCATGCCGGGCGAGGTTGGCTTTGAGGTAGCCTCGCACGCTTCCATGGATTTGACACTCGAATTTCTTCACGAGATCGATTGAGTCCTCGGAACATTGTCGGCCAATAGTATCCCCATCGCATTTACTTTCTTCGACAGCGGTCCACGCGACTTCCACACCATCCTTCATGTACTTCTCGTAGTACGTAGTTAGCTCGGTTCCGACCCAAGCACCTTGGAGAGCTCGAGGTATGATTTTCATAGAGAATTTTCCTACAAGCAGATATCGCAGATTTGCTCAAGATCTTCCTAGCCTCGCTCTTCTGCGGGTAGCTCGCCTTTTCCTGTATTCTCGAACGGGAGTCATCCAATTAGGTTCGCCGTCGATACTATGTTGACCTCGGTTCCAGTGTCGTCATCGCTATGCTTCCGCCTGCACTTTTCATCGGGCGAGTTCGTCGACCACTTGAGGCTAGTTTGCTTAATACGCCACCGCTATTTTGCTCCCTCGATGCGAACTAACCGGAAATGTGAGAAAGCTTGTTGAAGCTGCTTTTTCAAGATATTTCTTCATCCTGCCGTTTTGCCTCGTGACTTTCCCAACATGTGACTTACTATGACTGAGAGTCACCGTGAACTTGCACGCTCGCACTCAAGGCTTTGAGCCAGCGAAGTCCCGTAATTAAGTTCAGATTCCACTTCGTTGTTCGTATTTTTAAACGCGAACCGGTGCATATGTGATCTCGCCATCCGGTCTTAAAAGTAGGATACCGCCCGCCACTGCTTTCCCCAAGCTCCCGCCAACGACTTGCCACAATCCTCCTCCGAGTTTTATCTATAGGTTCGGCTTCGCATCGCCTCGACATGGACTCGCTGGGCTTTGGTTTCTACGGTTAGCCTCTACAAGGAAAGGCTCGACTTGACGGCTCGACGGGGCAAAAAGATATGTGGTTCGCCTAATTCAATTGCCCACTTCATGATTCTCCTCGAGGCTCGGCTCGCAATTCGTCAAGGTGATCGCGAGGACTCAGGATGGGATGTATGGAAGTATGGTCAGAATCTTCTTGCAAGATTTATTAATGCCATGAAGCTCCAAATGTCGATACCTTGTTTCGGGTCCTTTCAATGCTCGGGCCGATGAAATACACGGAGTCAAGGCCCTTCCTCTCGCACTCAAAACTACACTTATGGTTTCGTCCGATACGGGCGAGGTATAGTATAGAGGACCTCCCTTTCTGGACGGATAGAGTGGAGTTTGGCGAGGTAGTTTTTGAGATCCTCAAGGCTGACTTCAGGTATGTCATTCCGTGAGAACTCCCGAGCCTTTTGAGTATTTTGAAGAAGTGAGCTGTTTATCCGCAAGCCGAAGAAAACGGCCGATGGGCGATGCAACACAACTTGTGTACGCCGTGGATTGTCTTTCGCATCTTCATCTCCACAATGGTTCAACCTCGACGGATTGGCTTTTAAACCCTCTCAGAAACCCAACACCCCGTAAATTTTCCGGACCGAATCATGAATGTGCATTTCTGGGGTTCATTTTAGGTCGACCTTTTCGAGTAGGTCGAGGACTATCCCGAGGTCGGAAACACATACGGCTTCCTCAATGCTCTCGACGACGATGTCATCTACGTACACTTCCACATTCTGCCCCATGTAGGGTCAATATTTTGTCTACCATCCTTGATAGGTAACCCCGCATTCTTGAGTCCGAATGGCATCTTCTCGTATGCGTAAGACCAAGTCTCAGAATGAAGGTTGTTTTGCTGTCTCGTCACGTCCATCAAGACCGTGATATCCTTTATACAGTCCGTAAAGTCAAGACTTCAGACCACCAAAGCCAACCTTTTGTCGATGTTGGGATGGGTAATGCCTTAGGGAAATGTTTGTCGAGATCGGTATAATCGATGCACATTCGCCATCCTCCTCCCTTTCTTCACCATTACCGGTGGCTATCCGTGTCGGATACTGACTTCAACAAGATGCGGTTTTAATAATCGCTTCACCGTCAGAATGACTTGATTCCGCTCGCCGCAAAAACTGCTGCTTTTGCCGAACCGGTTTTACATCGTTGTCAATGTTGAGACGGTGTGTGATGATAGACATGAGACCCCGTCATGTCAAGGGCGACCAAATAACACGTTTTGAATTCCCTTGTGAGTCGGATGATCCGCTTCCTTAGTCGAGGTACACCTGTAGAGCCAACTTTACGACCTTGGATGGTTCGCCTCATAATGTGACCTCCTCAACCGAAGTTCTCCGGGCCGGCGACGCCCTCCGGTTCCAACTCCCGGTTTCTTTGATTGCTATGCTTGCGTTGTCGGACCGAAGTCCTCGCACCTCTCGTATGACCACGACGCATTCTTTACCGCTGGCGGTCTCCCGCATCACGGCTATCCCTCCTTTTGTGGGGATTTTCATTGTCGATGGTAGGTTGAGCACACCGCCTCATCGCTTAGCCGCCTCGCCAAGTATAACGCCAGACGGCGAACGGGCACCGACCACCAAGAACCTGCACCACTTTGGTAGAGCCTCGCCGTGCTTCTTCCCATCGCGACGGCAAGTCGATCACCCGTTCGGGCGTGTCTCTTCCTGCATGACGGTCGCTGAGAGTGGTAGCGGGCTCGCGCGAGGCGCATTTCCTCTACTCCCAACTTGTCAAAGCATTCTTTGAAGAGGATGCTCACCGTCGCGCCACTATCGATATATATGCCTTACCAACTTGTTCATGACATCGCTCGATCACCAGCTGCCCCGCGGGCACTACCTGCAGTACGGGTCGCCCCTGAGAAGGTAATCGCTCGCCCTCCCGAACCTCTTGTCGACAGTTCGGCCGGTATGGGACCCCGGCCCCGCCTGTGAGACTTCAGAATCTGCGGTGAGACCCGTGATGGTGGAGACGACCCGCTGATCGGGTTCGCCATCCCCGCCCCTCGCCTCGCGCGCTTGCCTTCGTGAGGGGTACACCCCTTCTCGCCGATTCTCTTTTCCGACATCGACGAGGGGCTCTCGATCGCCAGCCCGCCGGTCCCGCCTTTTTTTTTTAGGACTCCGCCTTGTACTAGATCTCGATATCTCCCATGAGGTCTCGGCACTCTCGTGTCATGCCCATAATCCTCATGGAAAGAACAAGACTTGTCCTTAGTTCGATCGTTGACCCCCGTCATTGGTCGAGGCTTCTCGAACTTGTCCATGTGGAGTTCAGATTTCGCCCTCGCTTCGCCAAAGGAGTGTATTGAGGTTGTTCCGAGGTGCCGCGCGGTCCGAGCCTCGACTCTATGGGCGGCGATCCTCCAAGGCACTTTTCGGCCTCGCTTTGGTCTCCTCGCCCTTCATCTCTTCTTCCTTTTCGTAGGCTCTCCTTTTCACTCACGCTTTTCTATCGCCCGCCTCGCCTGGGCGAACCGATCCGGCGCGCCATAGCTCAGAAAGGCACGGGGTTCGCATTTGATGATTTCTTTGTATAGGCCCCGGCAGATGCCGCTGGAAGGCCGAGATGATGAGGAGGTCATTTATGTCTTCGACTTTCGTGCACCCTTGTCAACCCGGTCATAAAGTCGCCACGGACTGCCTCCGCTTTGTCTCACGGAGGAGGAGGTGCCGACGACGCCTTAGATCGGCTCCGGAAGAACCTTCGGCGGAAGGTCGCCATCGTGTCGCGATATGATCCAATGCTCCCGGAGGTAGTCGTCGAACCACCGACGGGCGTTGTTTCACTGTGAACCTAGGAAGAGTTTGCACATATGAACTGCGTACGAGGCGCTGGTTGATCATATTCATCAAACTACGAGAAGTTCTCATGGGTCCCTTAGTCCGTCAGAGTGATGGCGATGCTCTGCACTGGTATTTGTCGTGAGCGGGTGTCAAGTATTTCGCTTGAGAACCGGGCGACTATATTCCCGCATCTGGCCGCCGCCCCGAGAGCGGGGCGGAGTTCGTCGTCCGAACTGCTTTTGATGACCAGACCGACCTCGCGGTCACGACGCCCTTTCCCGCCGCTCGTTCGCCTCGCGTGGTTGGTTTGGGCCCCAACCGTGCAGAGGTACGAGCGCCACGACTTGATGTCGGGGATCCACCTAGTCGTGGTGCCTCGTGTTTAGACGGTGCTCGCGCTCTTTCTTCTGGACGCGTCGACCTTGCTTCGCTAAGGTATTGGAGAAAACTCTCCTTATTCTTCTCAAGAAACCCTCGACGCGCGCCGCCAAGGTTCAACTTCCGAGCCGAGGTTCTCCTCGTTATCGCTGCAATTCCATCGCTGTATCCCCGCCTTCATGCAGATGGGATCGCTCGCCGCCAAGCGCTCGATATGCCATTCGGGTCGATTCTCCGATCGGGTCTTTCCCGAGCCGAGCTCGTGTCTCGCCGCTGTTGTCGTTGTTGCCGGCAATGCCCTCGATGCAAGACTTTGTTCTCATTGTCGTGATTGATTCCTCAGAATAAATTTTGATCGAAACACGTAATTTCGCTTCCACGCACGCCAAAGGATCGATCGCTATTTCGTAAGTGGAAATAAATACGCAAGAACACCATGATTTACGTGGTTCGATCTATGAATAAGATCTACGCCCACTTTTATATAGTAGAGAGAGAGAGAGAGAGAGTATTTGTGTATCGATAATACGGTATGATTACAAGAAGTGTAGATGATCATTTTCGCTTAATCTAGCCTCTATTTATACACAATTATAATAACCTAGATCTCGAATCCGAGATCTATTCTAAGATAGGATTGAATCCTATCTCTTCTAATTGTGATTCTCTCAGATACGACCGAATCTTCTCGCTCCCACCGGTTTAAGAGCCTCGGCCGGACTGCTTGTACCGAGCTCACGTCGACTTATTTATATCGGCCCACGATCGCCCGAGAATGTCAGATCCTATCATTATCTATTGCACAAAAAATAACAATGCTCGGAGAATCTGAGATAATTTAATTTTATTTTTACTTTAATATCCACGCTTTCACAAATTTAGGTGCCGACTCATTGACTTTTATGCCTTTTTAATTTTGTTTGTGAGATTATTGACTTTAAACCATTCTCTTTTTTTAACTTTATTATTATAATCGAATCAGCTTTCTCTTTTTTACCATTTTCAACCCCTAAATAAAGCCATGAATGAGCGTCTGACATTCCGAATCTTATACCAATATGTTTGCACCAATAAGACAGCTAAGGGCATCTCCAATGGCAACATCAAAATTGCTTTGGGCCGAAGCTGGAATGGTTTCCAACGCTTTAAAATTTGCTGTAAAATTGCTTTAGCCACAGTGTTGCGTAATATATAACACAGCACGGTAGTTGCGCTATCTCTCTCTTTTTTCTTTTTGATATTTTGGCTACAATGATGAATATATTATTCATGTTATTTTGTGGATATGTGATGCATATTTATTTTATTTATAGAGAGAAGAGCGCTCATCTGAAAAGTTTGAAACGTACGTAAAATTTAAATTACACTAAAATGCAAATTATATAAAACCACTGAAATCAAATAAAATTATATAAAATATAATTATATAAATAATTGTATTTCAAAATTTATTTTAATATAAATTTTAAAAATTATTAAGATTGAATAAATAAAAAAGAATTTTCTAAAATATTATTTTTCTACTATAAAATAGAATAGATGATTGAGAATAAAATATTATTTCTACTGTAAAATAGAGATAAAATTATTGTATTTTTATGCAAACCATTGCAGATGCTCTAAAAAGATAAATGAAATTTCAATCCAATAATTATAGAGAGGTGACAGTTTTAGTATTGTACGAGGACGGTACCATTCAAGTTTTTTTCATAACATGTCATTAAAGTTTTGAATTTCTTTCATATAGATTTCATGAAAATATTACTAGAATTGCGATCGCATCGCAAGAAAGCCCATATTTTAATTCGGCCGAAAGTTCAAACTTCTCACAAAATTAAACTAGAATTACTAATTTCTGAAAATTAAGGCCCTTCAGTATCAATATTTTCGTGATGAAGTACCATATTAATATTTCGGTATAAATATTCAAATTTGATTATCAGGTAACAGTTAATTAATTACTTTCTGAAAACTAAGTATGACAACATTGGAAAAGTAAAGATGAAATTTTGAAAATAATAAGTAAAGAAATCTTAAATTATATCATTTTATTGCTTTCTAGTTTGTACTTTGTAGATGCTCTATTTCCAACACAACTTTTATTTTAGGGAACTAATAAATTTACATAGTATGTATTCTACCTAATGATAGTATATTTGTCATTTTACAGTATTTTCAAAATTTGTTTAGTTAATCCATTTCAATTGAAATTCAATTTACATAATTACCCTTTACGGTAATTAAGGAAGAGATATCAATATTTTCAATTCAAATTAGAATTCATAATCTTTCCTTAATAACAAAGAGTTTATTTCATAAATTAAAAGCACTACTTTAACTAATTATACTAATTGTTTTCATTAACATCTTCATTTTGAATTGATAATGAAAACATATTAACGTCTTGTTGTTTATGTCGTTTCTTTGTTATCTTTAATTTAATTTATGTGTTGGTATTGGCAACTATGAGTAAATAAATGGCCAATGTGTTTTTTCCATTCGCGCTTCTCACTACCCAATGATCTTTTATTTTATTTTTCATTTCAATTTAAGAACAGTGATACGTGAGAACAATGATTTTATTGACAAAATAATAATAATAATAATAATAATAATAATAATAATAATAATAATAATAATAATAATAATAATAATAGTGAGTTTCATTCATTTGAAATGAAAATATGAGCTCGAATAAATCACTTTAATTTTATACAACTTGGATCTAATAAATTTGAAAAGATATTATAGGGACTTAGCGAAATAAACTTTATATATATATATATATATATATATATATATATATATATATATATATATATATATATATTTGAAAATAATAATAGTGATTATAATCATTTTAATATTTCGTTAATTTTAAATGAAAATGAGTTCGAATAATTCACAGCAATGCTTAGTTAATTTTTAAAACTTGGGTCTAATTGTTTTTAAAGATAATATAAGCGCTTAGTGAATTCAACTATATATATAGAGGTTGGTTATCATGAGAAAGTTCTCCTTAACGCGAAAATAGAATAAGAAGACATCTTTCATATTTGTGAAGACAATCGTAATTACTATATCGCACATGTTAGTTAAGACATATTTCATCCATTCAGAAGACATATGCTAAATATATTAGTTTAAGATATCTTTCATCGCAACAGAAGACAAGAAGAGTTCTAAGATCGCACAATAATCCAGAACACACAAAACATAAACTCAGAAGATACCCGAAAATAAATCTCAACCATTGATATAACAAATCAAAGGCCCAGATTCATTCATATTTCCTACCAAATTATTCTTTCCTACCTTATCCATCTATATATATATATATGTGTGTGTGTGTGTGTGTGTGTGTGTGTGTTGAAAATAAGAACATTGATTATAATCATTGTGATGTTTCGTTAATTTTAAGCGAAAATATGAGTTCGAATAAATCATTGTAATATTTCGTTAATTTTTGAAAACTTGGATTTAATAAAAAAAATAGTATAATAACTTAGTGAAATAAACTTTAAAAATATGTGGACTATGTGTTCTGACTAAGAAGAAAGGACAAGAGTGATTTATTAATGGCCTCAAATGTATTCAAACATGCAGTATACCGAATATTACTCTAGTCCTTTGTCATTTAAGATGTAAGGTGACATGAGCAACATAAAATTGAAAACAATGTGTTATGTTTCAAAATAACAAGTATGACAAGAAATTGGCTACATTCTTTAATTATTTAATAAAGTTAAATATTATAATTAAAAAATTAAAATAAATTAATGAAATCAAAGTTAAAAAATAGAATGGAATAACTATAATTGTGATAATAATATCATACATTGACCATATTCTTTGATTAAGGGGTATGCATCGGTAAGTCGGTTCGACCGATCGACCAAAATTTACCGAATTAAAAATCTAACCGGATAGAATTTCTTTTTGAATAGAATCGAAAGATCTAGAATTTTGAACTGATAGAAACTCGATTCGGTTAGTTTTTCAATAGAACCACCGAATTGCATATATATATATAAAGGAGGGATCAAATGGTACCCGAGCTTGAGGTAATATTTAGTACTCAATCCCATCCACTCATCTCAAAGATTCTATGGTGGAGATTTTTTAAGCTTAATTTTGCTGATTTCACTACAGTAAGGGTAGATTAGTAATTTGATTTGTTATGTGATTGAGAAAAATAAACCATACATTTAGTTGAAATGAACAATGCATTTAAATGAACATAAAAATGCATGCACTTGAACACAATAATGCATGCCGGTTGGAAGCTGCGTCACAGGCACGCCTAACGCCAAGACTCGCAGTCACAAGACGCCACAACACAAGGCCACAAGCTTCCCTAGCTGCTGGCCAACAATGCATTTTACGCTTTGTAAGATGCATGAATATTTTATTAAATGTATGAACGTGTTTTATTAAATGCATGTTTGTATTTCGTACAACATGCGCTTTTATGTTTTGTTAAATGCAGTTTTTTGTTTTTCGACATCAAATCTCTCATCCATCATTCTCCATTAATTCAGTTGTCTCTTTTCTAGATTAATCTATAAATTTCACCGTAAACCACTGACATAGCCACCATTTCTCTCTATTCATCTTCTATTTTTTCTCAAAATCCATCAATTTTGTTCTCAAATTTTTTTCTTATTTCTTTTCTTTCAAAATCTGTTATTTTTTGTTGTTCATGTGTATTATTACTGCTGCTGTCCACCGCGGTCCGCTGTCGTCATCGTTGCTGCCGCCATCGTCGTCATCGTTGCTGCCGCTATTGTAAAAAAAATGGAAGAAGAAGAAGAGGAAGGTCGATTTGTTATATTTCCATTTTGCCCCTTGCGATAATTTAAAAAAAAAGGAAAATGAGTTGTCATGTATCAGCTTCTGGTGTGGTCACATATTCAAAATATGTGGTCTAGATTGGGTACTACATACTTTTTGGGGACCAGACTACGGTAACCAAAAATATATATATATATATATATAATTGTTACGATCCGAACCTAACCGAATCTAAAACTCAAAACCGAGAACCGAATCGAAAATTATCACTAAAATCCTAGTAATAAATAACCTCAACTAAACGGGTCTATCAGTAATGACAAGAAACAAAATATTGTATCATCAAGGACCGATATCATGAAAAGACAACAATTAATAACCATAATATATCCTAATTATCCATGAAAATTAATAGTGTGAGAAGATTTGATAAAAACCTAAAAAATAAGATAAACAAAATAAAAGGACCTAGAAGAAATAATGATAAAGAAACCGATACTAGGAATGTAATAATATAATAAAAATTATACAATCAATCTATAGCTCTATTAACCACAATTAAGTCAATTTAGATGAAGAATCACACAGATTGTTAGATTTGTATATTGAAAGTAGAATGATTAAGCTTATATACAATGTTTCCTATTACCATTATTACAATCTCTTATCCGAATTGTTTACTTGATTGCACATGTTGTCCCATTATCTCATACAAAAGTTAGATCATATAGTGTAGAAGATCACATAAATTTGTATGATGAGTTGTTAGTTGAGATATAAAAGGATCACAAATCAAACAACTTGAGGACGAGTTGTTGGTATAGAAGATAGATAAAAAGTAACTTAACTTTGTCGCTTGTCAATACGGCACGTATTGATGGATAACAAATGAGATGAGTTCTTCTATTCGACCGTCGTGAAGAACATATATCTCGTGACTTTACGCTGATCTAAACCTCGATAAAGTTTTAGGTTATATGAAGCTCGACCATCACTTCTGACTTGTTATCTGTAGTGGTTATATGAGATAACTCAAGATTCTTTACATCTGGGTTGTGGCAAGATTAGATGTCATGCTAGTTACTTCAGTATCGAGTCATCGTATCCTTTAGATGATGACATCCCCAGGAGCCTAAAATGTTTATTGATTAAACTCGCAGATCGAAGTTAGCTCAAATACAATAATAAGGTTGAATGGTACTACTTAGGAACTAAAGAGATTAATTATTTTATGCAATCGCAGTGCTATAAATAATTAATGGACGATGATATCTTAAATACATGGATTCGTAAGTCTAAGTACAAGCTCGACTCATCTTCTAGAGGAAATGGGTAAGTCAAGATTTATTCTCTAGTGAAATGAATAATTTTTATGAATTAGTTTATGTTCGGGTTGAACATAAGATAATTAATTCATTTTAAGCTCATCTTTATTCCTTGTATTTGATCCCTGTGCTGACCCATCAAGGCCTAAAACTGCTGAGAATTTTCATCCATCCTAGTAGGATCCCTCTGAAATTCTGTTCTGATTTATGTATTATTTTAATACATCTCCTATATCTAGATAAATATTATCTGATATTATTATATATCAAGAAATAATTATTCTAGATAGGAATTATCTTCGTGATTGAAGTTATTATATTTATTATATATATAAGAGTCATATCTTATTAGGATTATAGGGAAAAACATTATAAATACAAGGTAGCAAAAAATCAAATGATCTCATTCCATTCTATGATTTTCGAAAATCACAAGAAGATCATAGGGGCAAATTTTACATTATTTTTCATAGATTGTTCTCACTCAAGATCAAGAGTAGACATCCAAAAATAGTTCGTAACATCAAAGTCGAGTCCAGAATTGATCAATTGTCTTATAAATTTGCGTGTAAACACGAGATAACTTTTGTGAGTTGCAATTAATTATATAGGAGTATGCTAGAATATAATCAATGTATGGTAAATTAAATATCTAAGATAGATTCTAGAGCATAGGTAAACTAAGATTTTCCATCACAAATAACATAGTATCTCGATCGGACAATCTATAATAGTAGATTAATATATGTTCTATCTCCGCTAGATCTAAAAACACATAAAACTCCAAAAGCACATAAGATTTATTCTACTACGATTAATACTAAAATCATCAAGTCTTTAGATTAATTGTAATATGGATTCCTAAATTCAATCACCTAATTAAACCACTAATTCTTTAATCAAGCAATTAGCATGCGCCAATAATGGTCGGTTATCTAGCATAAAAGGCACAATGAGTCATAAATCATAAATTGGTATGTAACAGTTTTATAGATCAATTACATAAATTTCTACTACATAATACAAACCTTAAAATCAATGAAAACTTAGTTACTCATAACAAGAATTAAACAGAAATAAATAAACATAAACATAATTAAAATAAATAATAAAACCAGTGTAGAAATTCCACAATGAAGAGTCTTAAAATCAACGGTAAAATAATAAATATATACTCGCAGAAACTCTAAATAAAATCTAACTTTAGAAATATGAAAAGGATGTAAAACAATGTTAAGAGGGAATATTTATCCGTGGGATGCTTCCTTTAATTCTAGTAGGAAGATAAAACCTAGATGAACTCAAAATACCAGAAATACGATAAATATCGAAAATCACAAAATTCGGATCTAGGGGAATGAGCTACGATCACGCCGGCATAAGTCGACCACGCCAGCATGGCTTGAAATCACCCTTTGATGCGATCGCAGTGTCCGCCGCTTTTCTCGGTCATGCACCGCCATGGAAATTATCGCTTTTGCTCTATGAGTCATGTCACTGCACTCCCTCACCGACAAGATAAAGCGATGTTTTGTTTCGCTTGCATCTTTCTCATCCGACCTCCGAATTTTGAACCATTTATGCCTATGGATTTCTAACACGGTGTATTTTAAAATCATTCATTTTCACATCTCAATTCCTTCTCCATTTTTCTATGAAATGATCTCAAGAAATCAACGAGTATTAATTTTACAAATAACAAAATAAACTCATAAATAGTTTATAAGTTCTCCAAAAAATAAGTTCATCAACCTTAATTTATTTTTTCATAAGCTTATAAGCAGCAATGAATTTACATAAATAATCCTACCATGGTTTGTTATTTTCAACATATACCATTTCAATTTCATATCTCTTCATTTTCTTTATCTAATTATGATATCTTTAACTCATAATTCTTTTCTAACTTATAAATTCAGCTATCCAAATATTTTAACAATTTATAAACTCCCGAGATAATACATCTTATAAGGTCTTAAAATATTTTATAAAACTAAATATCGACACATCGCACGCACTCACCACCGATTGAGAATACTGCGTGAAGTATGTTTGGCAGATGATTTCTTGTAGTTGTATGTTTGGATTGAGTTTCCACACAAGTTTATTATAAAAATATGAAATGAGGCGGTCTCATTATTGACATACATTGCCGGATCAAGACTCAGAATTTTGTTTTAATATTCATCGGCATGTGGAATGTGCATGGCATGTTTGGCTGTTTATTTTAAAGAGCTTATACGATGCTTTTAAGAGTTTATAAGATGAATGTCTCAAAACTTATAAATTGTAAAAATGTTTGGATAATTGAGCTTATAAGTTAGAGAAAGAATCATGAAGTTAGAGAGAAAAATCATAATTTAGAGAAGAAAATTGAAGATAGTGAAGTTGAAAGATATACGAGAAAATAACGAATCATAGTAAAATTATTTTGATGGATTCATTGTTTTTATAACCTTATAAAAAGATAAGTTAGGGTTGAACAACTTATTTTTGAAGAGCTTATGTCGTTGGAGCTTATTTTCACAGCTTTATGTTCGCTTATGTTTTATTTTACCAAACACTCGCAGTGTTTTATACGCTCCTAAACATTACATGTTTATTTTGAATAGCAAAATAGCTTATAAGTTCAGTGAAACACTCTTAGTTTGCCGCTGCTTCTCCTTCAATTATAAATCAAATATCTAAATAAATTGAAGAGTAAGATATTTAACTATTCATTTCAAGCAGACCAACCAAGAAACGATGTACATATAAGCCCATAATTAAATAATTGAATCTCCAGTTTCAATCAAAACATAGATCTATGTGTTATTATACACGAGTACATGCGTATCAACTAATTCATCTACTATTCGATATATTTGAATAGGTTAGTAAAATGTGAAACACTACTTATAATAATTTAGAGAACTTGTCGTGTGTTGAACTTTGCATGTTAATAAAAAGTAAAAGTAAAAAATAAAGTAGAAAAATGAAATTGTAAGAAGTAGACAAAGTAGCACCAAACTTTTGAGCTTAATTTCAAATATTGAAATTAAAATAATTGATCCGAAATCAAAATAGCTTCAGTCCGATAATATTATTTTATTGAATTTCTTTCCCAATCTTTTGATTAGTCCTACGACCACCTAATGATGGTGCAGTGCATATACGTGTTTGCACAAGTATCTCACACCACTTGCATGAATTATGTTTTCCTTTTATTATGATTGCAATATTACCCAAGTTTGACATATTTAAATATTAATTAAATAAACCTCTCTACGCACATAGTGATGTGGTTGGAACAGAAAATAGAAATAGAAGTTAGCGGTGGGAATAATATTCTCATGTATATATACGAAGCCCCCAAGAAAGCCCAGCCACGTGGCATCACCATGACTCAACGCAACACCAAGTTCCAAAATTAAACCGCCACTCTCCCAATTTTTCATCTCTATATATTCAAATTTCACAAAATATCGAACACGGATTCTTGGTTTATTACCTATGATTAGAAATGAAGAGGCCAAGCGGCAATCATGAAAATGTGAGAGGACCATTAAGAAAAGACCAAAGCTGTGGCGTCCAGCGGCGGCGCCACCCCTAAACAAGTGGCGCTGGAGGAGGTGGCTGCGGACGAGCGGAAGGAGGTGGAGGAGGCCCGGCGACGGCGGAGTGGTTTAGTTGGTGGAGTGGGGTAGATGAGGAGATGCCGTGGGCGACGAGTTGGATCCCATTTTGGGAGGTGGAGGCTTATGATGCATTATATGGTGATGTTTTGTGGGATTATGACATTTGGAATTTGAAAGGAAATGGTGCTCCAAATCCATCATAATTTTACTGCAAATTTTGTTCATGTTTCTGTAAATGTTTACTAGTTTGCTCTTGCTGGATAAATATAAATAAAATAAACCTCAAAATTCTGCTTCTAATCAATTATATTTTGTCACCTATTTGCGTCGACTTTAGAAATTCTTCAACTAACGACCACGATCACATAAAAATAAATATATGTATATAAGTTTTCAAAATAACGTGAACCGATCTAGTGCTTGATTATGGGTTCCTCGCGATCGGAGATCACGCTCAACTCCACCAAACGCCTCTACGGTTTCCGAGACGTCATATGGCTTTTTCATGGTTTATATGTCCCGCAGCTTTGCAGACTATCGCATGCGAACGTGAGGCTACCCAACACAAGACCTAAGAATAGGTCATGGCTCCCCATGATATCAAAAAAAAAAAAAAACTATGATCATTATAGTTCAGTTGTATTTTTTCCTCTACAGGTGAGAGTTCAGGATAGGTGTCGTAATCTCATGTCTCCTAATTCAAAAAAAAAGTTATTGGAATAAGATGCAAATTAGGTAGTAGACCTCAATTTTTCAATAGACCTCAATTTGATTAAAATATTTTAGGTTTGGTGTGCAATCTGGTTGTAAATGTGGAGAGTTACGAAATTTAAATAGAAAGTTGAGATTTAACTAAAGATGGTAATTGCGAGTTTTTATGAATTAAAAAAGTTAAGAGAATTTTAAGGAATGCATAGGTTTTATTCGGAACAGAAAGTACTATATATTTATAATGTTTAAGGCCAAATAAATGAAATAAAGAAGAACTGAAATATGTATTAAATCCAGTTGGACAATTGTTTAGTATTAACATACATTTTATTCGGGACAAAAAGTACTATATATTTATAATGTTTTAGGCCAAATAAATGGAATAAGGAAGAATCGAAATATATATTGAATCCACTTGGACGAGAGTTGAGTATTAGTACAACTTTCCTCAACATGCATTTATACACTTTTTTATGGTCTGCATAAAACGAATTTAGTAATATCAGTTAATAGAAAAAGCTAATATGGATGGAAATCTAATAATTTGTTTTGACCATATCTTTTGTAATTGCATAATGTTTATGAATTTTCACATTCAATATCAACTTCGTATATACATTCATCAATTTCTGTAAACTTTCACCACAATATTGATACACTAACTACCATGCAAGTATCAAATGACTTATGCGGATAAAATCCAAAGGAGAAAAGAAAGATTCACATGGTAGTGACACATAAATTATTCGATAAAATCATGAGATGCAATTTGTATAAATTGACAAAAATCCAACTTCGGTGTCAAATCTGGACAGAAAATAATTTATAGGTTTATAATATTAATAAAATTAAACCAAAGTTCATCGATCTTTAAATAATTAACCACATTTTAAAAATTCAATCGTATGTGATATTTTGGATTGAAGTAAAACTAAAATCTAAAACTCATAGTCGGCTTCCTCTCTCACACAAACTTAACTAATACTTCAATAAATATATTTGGATTATTGGTGCATAAATACATTAACTTTGAACACATTTTGGTTTTTTCACGAAATATAAATTTTCAAAATACATGAACTTAATCATTTTAATGATTTTATCACGATTTCAAATTCGGATCAAATTAGATCCGACTTAGCATCTAAGAAATTTACCATACACAAACGGTTAGTGATATAAACGACATCATAGAGATGACATAAAACATCGTTGTTCCATCAAAATAAATCGATTTTTGATTTATAGGATTCATCGCACAACCCTCATTACAAGAATCAAGTCTTCTCGCTTGTTTCATCGTTCTGTTTCAGCTTGAGATCAAAACAATCGATATCCGCCTCTACGATGTCGCTTATATCACCGATAGTTTTGTCTATGATAAATATTCTAGATGTCAAGTCGATTTAATTTGCCTTACATTTGAAAATCGTGGTAAAATCACTAAAGTGATTAAGTTTGTGTATTTTGTAACAATTTTTAAAATTCGTGAGAAAAATTAAAATGGACTCAAAGTTGGTGTATCCATACGCCGATAATCCAATATATTTTATTCATTTGAAAAAGTAAAAGGAACGTACAAATTCTCTATTACTATCGTTTTTCTCAACTATAATTATCTCATTTGAAAAGGTAAAATCAACATAAGATTCTCTACTTCCCGGCCCTCATATACTCACCTAAATGAACAATTATTAACTTCTAAATTACTAAAATTTGGAAAATGTTAAGAAACTATATAATTTGAATCTGATTGACTAGAATATGGCTATAATTTTAAATTGATAAAGAAGGAAAAAGGGACTATAATTTTGAGCCATATCAACTATTAATGACAATGACCAAAGAAACCCTTGTGATGAAGGTAAAGAAAATTTTAAAAAAACAGATGAAAGAAAAAGTCTTCCTCTATTGTTCAGAGTGTAAATGAGGTTTTGGGAACCCATCAATCCCTTCTTTAATTTGATGTTATTTTTTTTATAAAATTTATGTTGCATTACACTCCATTCGTTTCCCAAATCCATTCCTGATAATCTTAGATACGTGTTTTAATAAAAATTGTTGAATTTATTATGAGTGAGGTAAAAATTACATATTAGTGTAATATTAAATTAGTTAACGGTGGATCATAAGTGATAGAATGTGTAAATAAATGGATTATTGAGGATAAGAAAGAGAAATAATGATAGATTATGGATGATAAAAGATATAAATAAATAATATTATCAAGGGTAATAAGTTGGGAATATAATTAACATAAATGGATAAAAAAGAAATAGAAAGATGTCCCAAGAAACATTATGAAGAAAATTAAGGAACCAAGATAAAATTATGAAGAAAATTGAGGAATGAAGGAAGAATTAGTATGCATCGAATGGTTTTAGTTGGTTTACAATTTAAAATACACAAAAACTTGTGTGTGCGCGCGCGTACGCTGCGCGCACAAGTTTTTGTGTTGATTAATTTATGGATTTTTATTTTATTATTTTTAATATGTTATTTTATTATTTTGTATTTTGTTTATTAATTCATAATTAGGGTTTATTAATTTATAATTAGAGTTTATTAATTCAAAATTAGAGTTTATTAATTCACAATTATGATTTATTATTTCCAAATTAGGGTTTATTAATTCAAAATTAGGGTTTATTATTCAAAATTAGGGTTTATTAATTCTAAATAGGGTTTATTAATTCAAAATTAGAGTTTATTAATTCATAAGGGTTTGTTAATTCACAATTATGGTTTATTATTTCAATTTGGGTTTATTAATTCAAAATTATGGTTTATTATTCAAAATTAGGGTTTATTAATTCTAAATAGGGTTTATTAATTTAAAATTGGGGTTTATTAATTCAAAATTAGGGTTTATTGATTCAAAATTAGGGTTTATTAATTCACGATTAGAATTTATTAATTCACAATTAAGATATATTAATTCAAAATTATTATTTATTAATTTACAACTAAAATTTATTATACTAAATAATTTTAATTAGAATTAATTTAATTAATTAAATTTAATTAAATTTAATTAATTCATTAAGATTAACTAATTAAGATTAATTATTAATTAAGTAGAGATGGTCTCACTGTGCGCGGGCGCGCACAGGAGACCACCTCTTTAAAATAAGAAAATCTAGATTTATGGACTGTAAAATGTAGTCTTTTCATGACTAGTGATTTAACGTTGAATTTAATTTTCTTTTCCTTCTATTGCCATCAATTCTTTAATTCCTTTCCTTTTTCCCTCTGTTTCGCCAAACTCAACCTCGTGAATTACAAGCGCATTCAAATACCAACATGGCCATTTTAATTTTGAGGCATACACTTACATTTAGATGCATAGTGCAGTCGTTTAAGTCGATAATTTTATAATTTAGGTCATAATTAGTCAAAATTGATATTTCATAGAATATTTTAAATAATGATGATATTTCGAGATTAGATTTTACTCATTACCTTCCATAAACCTCGATTCAAAACTTTTTGATATGATATCAAAGCAAGGCTTAAAAGTAAGATAAAGTGACTCATGAAATTTAGAGTATTTTTATGTAAAAATGATTCTGTTTTAGAATGAACCAATAATAATGAGACGTCCCAAAAAAGAAGAAGATATTGATAGCTATTGAAACCAATGAAATATTATCTAAACTTCAACTGATATGTTGCTTGATATTTTAAATATTATAATCCTAACTTCTTGGCCGACTAGAAAAAACTAAATTTATTCACTTTTTTATGTAATAATCTTAACTACATAAACAAACGCCAATGATATCATACAAAAACTTAATTTTGCATCTTTGTTTAAAAATCGAAACCAACCCTAAAATTAAGGATACAAATTTACGTGCATTTAGATGTACAGTGCAATCATTATAATTAAGTCAAATTAGAATTCATCAATCTATAACGAATTTATTAGGCATAATTAAAGTTTAATTAGAATGTAAAACTAGAAGTGCGCCTGCATTACAAATTCTGCAAAATTTTGAATTTCCATTGATTTGACGAAGCGTGCAACGCAGTCGCCAAAATTCGCGTCAGAGTAGAGAATCCTGACATCCTCAAAGACCTTTAATCGCGCTTCTATATTTGGAGGCATAATTGCGCTTTCTAGTGTCTTCTTTTCACGCTCCTCTTTATAGTCTCTACCACTGCACACGCACTTCACATTACCATTAACACACACACCTCTCTCTGTCACCACTCAGTTCTGTTAGCCACACACACACACAGTCAGAGAAAGAGCGCCGAAGCTGATATGGAAGAAGGGAAAGGCTCGTCGCTCGTTCATCTTCTTGTCATAATTTCAGCTTAACTGCATTTGATTTCTATCGCTGCCGAACGCCGCCGCAGCACTGTAATTCCTCTGTCATCCTTATTTTTGTCGCCTTTTCTGTTCACTTGAATATATTCCAACTCGATTTGTTAATAATTGTGAAATGCTGTAGTACATGCTTTAAAAAATTAATAATCTTCCTTGCGTTATGTAGTTAGCTCTGCCAATCTGTCTGGGGTTTCATCGTGTCTTTTCGGAGAAGAATTGATTTCTTCTGATTTTATGAAATTGATTTATTGTAGCACTTGATGATAGCATTTTCACTTGAAATCTTTAATTTTTGGTTTCTACATGTTTTGGATTGATTGTAGTTCTTTTAGAAACCCTCGCGCTCACTATTGCTTTTTGTTTTTCTTGGTTATTATGGCCCTCTATATTGAATATACCTTTTTTTTGGCATTTGAGAATTAAATTTAAGCTGCTTCTGGTGGCGGGCATTATGATGAGAGGCAGGAAAATATGAAGTAATGTGATTTCTGGAGTTTCCAGGATGTAGTTGATAGAGTAAAGGCGATGATAATAGAAGAAAACCAGAATAATAAAATAGAACTGAATAGAATTCTCAATTGAGGCCTACGGAATTACCGTCCAGAATCCTAATGTCTAAACAGTCCCGCCTCTCACTACATGAAAGGCTATAAATAATAACCCCATTACCCTAAAGCCCATGCACATATTGGGCCTGTCCAGCAACTCTTAATTAAAAGGAACGAAATAATAAAACTTAAACTTAATTTAGTAATCAGCAACCGACGCTCTCAAGGCATAGACCACCCATGCGCGATGGCTATCAAGTGCGTTCCGCTGTTCGAAACAGCCTTGTCCTCAAGGTCAAGTCCGAAACCGCCACGAACATCAGCCGTATCCATCCAAGTGGCTGCTCCACATCCAACCCATCCCACTTGATCAAAACTTGCTCCACCGACCGACCTTCACGCTCAACCCTCCGGTGATCCAAAATTGTCACCGCAAAATGGCGGTTCCACAACCAGAGATCCTCCTGAAGAACCGGATCACTTGCACCGCCTCAACAGCTTGTTTCAACAATAAACATGGAATATCGGATGTATCTTAGACCACGGGAGTTTCAAACGATAGGCTGCGCACCCCACTGCTTCCACCGAATGGCCCAAAGAACCTTGGCGCCAACTTGCGATTCTCCGATTTAAACAAGGTGGATCGACAAACGGCCGGAACTTCGGATAAACTAGAGTACCGATCGAAACTCGACATCACGCTCCGTTTGTTAGCTTCACGAACCATACGCTGTCGAGCACGCCCAAATGATAACGCAAATGAGTCGTAACTTCGCCTCTAGATGTTAGAAACTCGCAAGGGATCGCACACTAATCTCCCCGCAAAAGCGATGTAACATAGGGTGGTCAACCATAAACCACCTCGAATGGCGTGGTACCTACCGCAGAACGGAATCCGTGTTGTAACAATATTCCGCCTAAGTCAACCATTTAGCCCATCGCTTCGCCGTTCACGAGAAACAACGAATAAGTCTCCAAGCACCGATTCAATATTTCACCGCCATCCGTCTCGTGATGGTACGCGAACTCATCTTTAGTGTAGTGCCACCAGACGAATAACTCCCGCCAAAAGGAGCTCAGAAGATAGATCACGATCGAGACGATTGAGCTGGGAATTCCATGTAGACGAACTATCTCGCGAGTGAAAATATCGCCCACCGACTTTGCCGTAAAGGTGGCGAGAGCTAAAAAGTGACCATATTTGGAAAATCTATCCACCACAACCAAAACACAATCCACGCCTCCCGAACGTGGCGGCATCTCAAACAAAGTCAAGACTAATATCATCCCAAACTCGAATGTACGGGTAAAGCGTCAAGAAACCTACCGGAGATTTCGCCTCGATTTGTTTTTCTCGCGCACACATGCCGCCACAAATCGCGTGACATGTTTCATCATCCCCGCCAAGACATATTGGTCATGAGGCGGCGAGAAGGCGAAGCGCTGTAATGTCCGGACGACGGTACCATGAAATTCATTCAAGAATTTGGGAATCCAAACCGAAGTTCGGGTATAACTAGACGGCCTCAGACATCAACGCCCCATGCACCAATGAGTAGTGTTTTGCGTCGCCTCGCTCTCCGATCCTCTATTATCTTCGCCAATCCAGATCGCCAATATCCCGCTGCAGAAGACCAATCCACCCATTGTGGCCATGAAACGGTCGCTAGTTCGCTTCCCCATCCCGACGGGATAGAGCATCCGCAAAGACGGCTGAGGGTGCCTTCCTTGTAATTGTGAAATCGTAACTAAGCAACTCGTCGCCCAATTTTGTTGTGCCGAGTGGTCACGGTTGTTCGTTATCGATGGCGCAGTCATACCGACGGCTCGATGATAAACCGCTGCCTAAGAGATATGGGCGCCAGAGTTTCACACCAATACCAAAGCCATTAATTCCTTCTCGATGCGATTTGGATAACAAGGTGGAAGACAAACTCTGCTAAAGTAAGCAATAGTCGCTTATCTCGCATCAACACACAGCCAATCCCACGACCGAGGCATCACACTCGATCACGAATTCTTTTGAAAAGTCGCATACGCAAGAGAGGGCCGAGGTTAGAGCACGCTTTCAATGACCGAATGCCGATTCACCGCGGTGGCCAAACCCATTTTCGTGAGCGCCTCTTTTGAGTAATGTTAGAGTGGCGCGGCAAGCTTGTTGAATCGCGATAAACCGCGGTAATAGCCATGAGCCCCAAAATCCCCTTAGGCCACGCGGTCGCCGCTTGTTGGCCATCGGATAACTCCCGAGACCTTCACCGATCCATGCGTATTCTTGATCGGAAACAATGTGTCCCAAGTATTCAACTTCGCCCCGCCGTGAGGCATTTCTTCAAGTTAACGACCAATTTATGATTGTGAAGTATCCGCAAAACTCGCGAAGGTGACAAAGATGGTCCCGCCACGAGCGATCAGATACCAATATGTCATCAAAAATACCAATACAAAACGTCAGATAGGGTCCAAAATATCGCTCATCGTGCACCGGAATGTCGCAGGGCATTTGTGAGCCCGAAGGCATAACTAAGAACTCATAATGGCCCGAGGGCGCGAAAGCCGCTTTTGGCACGCCATCGCTGGATACTCAATTTGGTGATACCCGCGCGAGATCTAACTTACTAAACCAATGTGCTCCATGTAACTCATCCAACAACTCTCGATTACCGAATGGGATATTTATCGAATGGTGAGTTTGTTGAGCTCACGATAGTCAACACGTAAACGCCACGACCCATCTTTTTTCGGACCAACAAAACCGGCTGGAATAAGGGCTGGTGCTTGGTTGTATGATTCTCGCCGCAAGCATCTCGCTACTAAGCGCCCATTTCGCCCTTCCGCAGTGATTATAGCGTAGGGCGCACCAAATTGTCGTCGCACCGGGCTGTAATGTAATTCGGTGATCACCGGGACGCTACTGGAGGAGCTCGTGGGTGGATGTGACCGCAGGACGACAAAGGCATCGAGCCATCAAGCCGGAAGATCCATCTTAGGCATGGAAAACAAGGGCTGCTCTGTCTCAGCGGAGTGATCGTTCTGCTCCTCTCAGATCGGGTGTTTCAAGAGAAATACCGAACTTCTTCATCAAGGCATCAAGTTTTGCCTCTATGGACGTGTTATGGCCTCTTGGGCTGTCCGGAACGCTAAAATTCATGTGCGGCGCTACAGATCACCAACCGCCTTCTAAGTCCTCCAAACGCAGATCGTTACTTCGGTAGTCACCATCGCTCACCGCACCAATTTGATAGAGTAAAGGCGATGATAATAGAAGAAAACCAGAATAATAAAATAGAACTGAATAGAATTCTCAATTGAGGCCACTGAATTACCGCCCAGAATCCTAATGCTCTAAAACAGTCCCGCCTCACTACATGAAAGGCTATAAATAATAACCCTAATTACCCTAAAGCCCATGCACATATTGGGCCTGTCCAGCAACTCTTAATTAAAAAGGAACGAAATAATAAAACTTAAACTTAATTTAGTAATCAGCAACCGCACGCTCTCTGCTGCATAGACCACCCATGCGGCGATGGCTATCAGTAGTCAAGCAAATTAATTTCTTATTGTGGTACATGGATGCGATTGTATCAATATGTGTGGTCTATGGTAAGGATTTATTTGTCTTAACTGAAGGAAACTCTTATGAACTTTTGATATACATTACTTCATGAATCTTGAAGATACAATTGTTTTGGCTCAGATCATGTTGGGCTAAATGTGCTAGATGCTTTCACTTATAATATTTGAATTTTGGAATTATTCCTGGTTGGTTGCAACCTTTGGTAGCCAAGGATGAGTTTTGTTTCTCCTACTTTGTCAAGCCATTGTTAAAGTATTCAATGGGTCTGCTCTTGGCTGTGTATCTCCTATGACACGTTGCCAGAGTTTCCACATTGTTGTACCCTTACAAGGCTAACATGAGATGCTGTTTGCTTCAATGGTTTTAGTTGGCCAGACAAGACTTAGGTATTTTATGCGTCTATCAAAATCTGGGACTTGAACAAATTATGTTTTTCTTACTTCATCATTTCTTAGAACTTTTATGGTTTTAGCTAGGTGTTGGCATTATTGATTGATTGTTACTTTCCTCATCTAAATTTCTGTTTCACCGCCTTATGTATTTTCCTGTCCAAAATATGCTTTCTTACTTCTACTTAATGATAAAACTTTCAATTACTTGAAAGTTGTACAATGCCCTAATGCCTCGTTTGGTAAACATACTGAAGCTTGTTTTTATAATTGAACAATATTGGTGCTTTTTGACTATGTTGGAGTATATACATTCTTATCTATAATCATCAACATTTGTTCTAGCATGTTTCCTTGCTACGACTATTTACATTGAATTGTTTGTGCTCTGTAGAAATATAATTATGACTTGCTATCTGATTTCTCCTTGCATGAAACAGGGCGAATTACATAAAGATGCTGCTACTAATCAAACATACTGTGTTTACCACTCAGATGTTGCTACCGGTTACGGAGTGGGGGCTTTCTTGTTTCTTCTCTCGAGCGAGTCCCTGCTCATGGGTGTCACAAAGTGCATGTGTCTAGGAAGGCCTTTGACACCCGGAGGAAACCGTGCATGGACCATAATATATTTTCTCGCCTCATGGTAAATATAAATCACTCGTCCCTTCATCTGGACTCTAGATTTGTGATATTTTTCAAGCAATTGTAAACTTTTCAATGTGTTTAGGGCGACGTTCATAGTTGCAGAAGCTTGTCTGATAGCCGGTGCTAAGAAGAATGCTTACCACACCCGGTACAGGAACATGATCTTGGCAGATAATTTCTCTTGTGATTCGCTACGAAAGGGCATATTCATCGCTGGAGCAGTCTTCGTGGTTGTAACGATGATTCTCAACGTCTACTACTACATGTACTTCACGAGAGCCACCACTCAACCGGCTAAGAAGCTCAACCACGGAGGCTCAGCTGTTGGCATGACGGGGCGTGTTTAGAGAGGTGAGCTGTGGGAGTTTTTTTCTTGTTAGTGTGGCTGTTATAGTATGTATACCTTAGGTGACGGAGATGCGATCGTTCTTATCTACAGTATCAACTTGGCTGATTAATGGAAATGCAACGAAAAATCAGATCAAGCAGAGAAGTCTGGTTTTGGCTTGTTTAGTTTTCGGTTGATGATTTTGCTCTTGGATCTGAAACAGAAATGTATGGAAGGTATGATGTTTCATATAATGGCTTACAGTATCATTATCTATCTGTGATTAATGGTTATGTTCTGCTAGTTAGTTGTCTGTAGCATGATTTATTGAGTTTATGTATAATTTGAGTTTTCTGGCATATGAGCAGCAGCGAATATCCAACCAAATTAAAAAGGAAAGAAAAAAAGAAAAAGGAGTTTTATCGAATCATCATCTTCGGTATTTTGCATTTGAGTGCGGCTGGCAGTAGAATTTAAATAAATTCTAATTATGGATTGATAAATCCTAATTTTAGATTACTATATTCTAATTGTTCGTAACTAAACCTAAATTAAATTCTATGTGGCATGGGACGATAGCTAAACTATGACGATAAAATTGTTTCTGTAGGGGGTATATTTGAAAACTTATAATAGTAAATTTATTGATGGCGTTCGCTCGCTTGTAACGATTTAAATCAACTGTAAAGCAATAGTGTCGATTTTATTTTATTCAACTTTTCTCATTGAAATTGCAGTATATAATTATTCAAGAATGTGAATGAGCTGATATGTTTTACTGTTCAAATGATCGCGTAATATTCCGGTGGAATAGTATGAGATGATAATCATAAATGACTCTTTCTGATGAGAAGGTACAAACTAATCTTGTAAATGGACATTCGTTGTGTAAATGTCCCTTTGAGCCCATTTGTACTTCTAAAATATATTATGTAAATTATAAGTGGAAAATCAGATGTAACATGTTCATGTTCATAAAGATGTTGTTAGGTTCAAACTTATGACATTTTTGTCAATATCTGAACATGTGTATGTGTTAATAATTTTGTTGTTTGGAACAATAATCCCCAAGTAATACGAAAAGGGTAAACTTCATCGAGAAACCACTATACTATGGATCTAATCTAAATTTCTAATGTGAGTCCAATCTTAAAACCAATCTCAAGTTTCAAACCCTTCTTTGGAGTGATTTTCTATGTCATAGATGATAGATCCATCATGTTTTTCCAAATTTAGAGACAGAAATTTGTTCTTTTCACCAAAATCAAGTAGTTTGCTGGTGAATCAGAAATAATGATGGAGATGAGAAAAGAAAGCATGGATAAAATGGCAAAAAATAGTGAGTGAGGTCAAAAAGAAAAGTGCAAAATAGAGTTGCGTACAAGACATTTTTGAGATTTAATGTTGTGTAACAAAAAATGGGAAATTCCAATTACAAGACACCAAGAATGGGAACAAAATCAAAGGTACGAAACTAAAGACTCAACTTTTTTAGCGTGCAGAGAGATCGCATCTTTCCAACAAATGGGGAAAAAAATACTTGGTGTTTTTTTTACCGTTTTCAGTCAGATATGAACGATCCCATATTATTATTACAAAAAATCTGATTTTTTTAATTAAAATGTTTTAATTTGAATTTTAAATGTTAATTTGATTGTTTAAAATCCATTATAAAATAATTTTTTGAGAAATATAGGCACGTGACAAGTCCGCGTCATAAATCAATTTTCTATTATTGAAGTTCGAATATATAATATGTTTTAACTTATATCCATCCGACTTAATAAGGAAGCACCTTGCACTCATACCACAATAATAGAATGTTCGATATGTATTATAAGAAAATTATCTTCTCAAAATCTCATACTCAAAAATTTAGAAAGTATGACTCCTATTTAAAATAAAATAAAATAAAAATCTACATCTGCGCCTGATAGTATCAATCTACAACTTATGATTTCCTTAAATATGTCAACTCCATGTATAAGTTAATGAAAAAACAGAAATTTTGAACTTGAATTCACATGAGTAATCAGAAACTTTGAAGTACAAAACGAACATATAGTCGCAAATTATGATGCAAGTCATTAACGTGTGTACCTTTAACGACGAAAATGCCCCAACATTTATAGATCTACTTCGTTGTTGCATGTGCCCTAATTGACTACAACCCACCAACAATGTGCATTTTTTCTATGAGTTAGGCTGATATTATTAGTAGATTGATGGCATTATTGACGTCTACGATAAATTTCAATCGTGCGAGGCCCATGCTCATCAACTGCTATAATTGAAATTGAATCACCGTCACTGCCAAAAACCACGTGAAATAACGATGGATTTTACAACAAACGACCAGTTATCATTAGTTCTAATTAGTGACGGATTTTGTAATTATGCCGTTAAAATACTCTATTTTTGTAGTGAATGAATTGCACAGCAAAGATTGTATTAGCATAGATTTACAATTAGGATAAAATCCAATAAATTTCTAATGTATGATTATGAAACTTGTTGTTCGTGATGTATTGCTCATCTGATGGGATATGGCCTAACCGCTCAAGCCCAATAGCAGGCCCACGTGAACTGGGTCTAGCCTTGCAATACGGTCTGCACGGTTCGGCCCAGAGCCCAACATCTAAACCCTATTCAAGATCAAATCTAAGAAGATATATTAAAGGAGATAGTCAAGGATTCAGATTATGATCAGAGATCGGATCACACAAGGCAAGGGATCCATGGTAATCTTAAAGGATCCACAATATGTATAAACAGAGGTTAGGTCAAGGTAGAAGGGTTAGCAACTATTGAATACCGAGCTTTTAGATACATTCATCAGAATCGAATATAGTGAAAGTATTGAGAATCATACCCGTGACGAGATCTTTCCTTGATCGAACCACGAAAACCTCTCGTGTTCTTTATCGCTTTCACAAACTCACACCCAAGATTTATCATTACGCCGTCTGTGGGAACATCGAACAAAAGCTTCGCTTACACAAAATCAATGGCAAGGACTCGCAACTATTAGCGCCGGTGGTGCTTGCAACGGACGGATCAAGACCCCAACCAGTCTGTTACGCAACACCGAGGAAAAGAAGTCACATCGCCGATAGCAACAACACGCCCGAGGGTTACAGAGGACCTACCTATACACCCTCGTGACCGCCGCCTCACCAAGAGGGGAAGCCGACTCAACACCGTGAACAAGCGATTCACCAATCTCATGAGGTCCTCGCAGCCGTGTCCGAATTCCTCAATACCAATATCGCCAATTTCAAAACTTTCGAGCCAGCGAACGGAGCGGAACTCAAGAACGCCTGACCGGCAACACGGCATCCGGTCGCCACCCTCCGAAATAACCAAGGACATTCACCGACGAGATAGCCGAGAACGATCACCCCAGATGATGTCCGAGAACGATCACTCGCACGCCGTCCAAGTCGATCACCTCGCGGCCGCCTGTAATCATTCACCCCGCACCATCCGCCGGTTGATCACCGATATAACCGCCAAAGTCGCTCACCTCGACACATCCACGTGGCTGAACGAGACCAAGAGAGGAGAGACGAAGTCGATCCTCACTGAGAAACGATAGACGTCGCTATCGGTCTCCCACCCTCCCGAGGGACGGCAATGAACCCCGGGATTCGACCGCATGGACGGATCATCTCCCTTTCTCCGTGGAAATCCTAGATACACCCATGCCGCAGCCGATATCGGCACCCAACATCGCCGCTTATGACGGTCCGGGAGATCCTCGATTTTCTTTTCGCCTATACTACAAACACGGCAAATCGGGATGGAAGATTTTCACATGTGCAAGATCTTCCCGAGGTGCCGGTCTCCAACGCCCGCCGTTGGTTCACCTCACTTCGCCGTAACAAAGATACATAGCTTCGAGATCTCATGGATCGCCTGGCGCTCTATCAAAAGATGCCACCTCAAAGAACCTTCATCCGACCTACTCACCATCCGACAAGGACGAGACGAGACGATGTCAAACTTCATCTCAAGGTTCATCAAAGAATCCTCAAGATCGACGAGAGCAACAACCTCTACATCATCAACGATTCAAAATGGGATCCGACCCGCGACTAAACAAAGAAATCACCGTGGAGAAACCAAGACGGCGAGTAGCCTCGACCTGGTGGATAACTACGCCAAAGGGACGAGTCGGACCGTAAAAGAGAGAGACACGGACGAGCAAAACCGAGGAGAAGAGGCCGGATGATCGAGGAAGGGCACCGATCAAGTGCATTCGATAGAATCAAAAGGCCCAATGGAGTCCAGATCGACCTCGCCAAACTCGCAACAACATGCATAATCCGTCAAGTCAAGGGCGAGATATTCAACTCCACATCGAGCTCTTCCCAAACCACCCGCATGAAAGCGAGGATCCAAGAAAAGTCGAAGGACAAATATTGCGACTACCACCGTGGGTATGGTCACAATACCGACGATCGCAAGTCCTGCTCGAAATAGACGAGCTCGTTAAAAATGGGCGCTTAAGAAATACCTCGACCGCACCACGAGCGAGTCGGGAAACAAGAAGCGCAGAGGAAAGAACGGAGGTGGCAACAATTATGGGCCGACCTCAAAGATGACGCACCCCGACGATGACGAGGACGACAACTCACCCAACACGATGGAGCAAGTCTACGCCATCACCGGACTACCTATAGGTACGACGAGGTCGTCATTGAAACCAAGCTCGAGACCGATCCCGAGGAGCCAAAAAATAAACGACTTTGGACGATGAGAGCATCGTGTTTTTCAACGACGACCCGCACTCCAAGATCATGCCCCATCAAGATGCTATTACCATACAAGCAGTGGTGGGTAATAAAAACGTTCACCGGGTCTACATCGACATCGGCGCCTCTGTCAGCATCATCTTTCAAAGTTGTTTAGACAAACTCGAGGTCGGAAGGATTCAAATTCATCCAAAGACCATTTAAACTACGGAGCTTCACTCAGGAGGCGATACAACCAGAAGGCATCATCACCCTTCCGGCCACCGTAGGACGTGCTCCTGTGTCGGTCACCAAAGCCATTCGCTTCTTCCTTGTCAATGCTCCCTCCATATAACATCATCCCCAAGAGATTGGCTCTATGCCACCAAGGCCGCCTCGCCGGTCTACCACCTCACCATCAAGATATCGCTGATTTGTATATCGAAAGCGCTTGGTTGAGCTTGTATACAATGTTTCCTCGTTACCACTATTACAATCTCCTATCCGATTCAATACTGATCGCATATATCCGTGTCCCCTTATCTCATATATGTTAGATCATACAAGGTGTAGAAGATCACGTAAGTCCGTATGATTGGTCAAGCTTAATGAGATATAAAAGTTTCACAAACCGAGACGACTTAAGGACGAGTTGTCGGTTTAGCCGCAGATAGATAAGAAGTGACTGACTTAGTTGCTTGTCTATGCCGGTACGCCTCGACGTATCAAGGATCACAGTGAGATGAGTTCTTCTTTCCGACCGCCGTGAAGAACCAAGATCTCGTGACTTACGGCGATCTAAACCTCGATAAGGTATTAGTGAGTATGAGAGTCGACCATCACTGACTTGTTATGAGCGAGGGTTATATAGTTCTAACCCAAGATTCTCCGCATCTCGGGTGGTGGCAAAGGTTCAGATGTCACGCTAGTTATCTCAGACGAGTCACCGTGATCCGCTTAGATGATGACGCCCCTTAAGGAGCTCAAAGGTTTATTGTACTAAACCCCGCAGTTGAGTTAGCTCAAGCACAATAATAAGGTCGAGTGGTACTACTTAAGGAAATGAAGTTATTAATCGCTTTAAGCAATGATTGCTATAAATGTTTAATGGACGCTCGATATCTTAAATACGGGATTCAGAATGTCAAGTGCAAGCCCGACTCAACTTCGTAATAAAGGGTAAGTCAAGATTCTTTCTCTAGTGGCATGATCGAATGTTTATAAATTAATTTATGTTCGGGTCGAACATAAGATAATTAATTTATTTGAGGCCCATCTTTATTCCTCGTGATTTGATCCTCGGCCGGCCCATCCGTGCCCTTTAGCTAGAGGAAAATCGCCTATATGCCCCATCAAAGCAAGATTTTATTCTCTTTATCCACAAGGATATTATTATATTTATGGTATATGCATAGATCCTTTCCATATAAGATTATGGTAATAATCCCGAGAGTATGGAAATAATCCCGAGAGTATGGAAATAATCCTAAGATTATGGTAATATTCCATATAGATTATGGTAATATTCCATATAGGATTATGGTAATATTCCATATAGGATTAAGGTAGTGCATTATAAATATAAGGTATGAGATAAAGTCTAGGTGAATGCTCATTAATTAACACACAAATTTTCGGTAATCTCAATATTTGAGAGAATTTTCGAGAGCTTGGTGAGAGCATCAGGGTGATTTTCCAAGCATTCTCCATAGATCGCCCTCACCGACGCTGGAGATTGGGCAATCGGATACACCCGTAAGGTCAAAGCACGAGTCCGATCCGCTCGATCCGCTCATCTCGCTCCATCGACCCTTCGCATCCAAAGGTAAACACGTGAAAACCCCAACGTGTTGCGATTTATTTATATAGACGCATGCTAGGTTTATAATAAATGTATGGTGAATTAAACACCCAAGACGGATCCTCGGGCAGGGTTAACATACGCTTTCCTACAATTGGTATCGAGCCCGGATCGTAATCTGGGTCCGCTGGATTAATTCACGCTGATTATTACGCGCGCTTATTTAATTGTGGATCCGCTGCTCATCGTGGCTCGCTTATTTTTTTGTCGGATGTTGTTGTTTCACCACGAAAATCCGTGGTTAGATTAGATTTTATTATGTAAATCTTATCCGTAAAAGAAGAACGAAGACGAAAGAACGAAGAACGAAACGACGGAAAAACAGTATCTCGCCAGCCCTCGACGGATTCGCGAAGCGAGCTCGCGGTCGCGAGGGCGATCGCGAGGGACGCGGCGACGGGCGCGCGTCACAAGACGAGATCCTCGGCGCCACGCGAGCAATCTAGCGGTCGCGACGAGGCCAAGCCGCGAGCGAAGCGAGCGAAGCGGGCGACGGGCGCGCTCACGCGCGAAACCCGCGCCATGAAAGCGCATCGCGGTCGCGAAGTTTCGCCGCCGGGCGACGACGCCTCTCGGCAGACGTTCGCGCCGGGCGGTGGCCACGCATGTTCCGTTGTCTGGTCGCGGTCGCTTTAGCGATCGCGAGGTAGCCCGCGCGGGACACGCGAGACGGCGGCGACAAGAGGTCGGGCGCGGCCGGGCTCTCGCTTCAGCGCGCCCAAGACAGATTAGCCTACCCGCCCGCACCGCTTTTTCCAGATTTTCCGGTCCGCGCCTGCACGCGAGGCCCAATTGTTGAATCCGTCCGCGCCCGCACGCGAGGCCCGCAAGTTTAATTGCACTTTGTAAATCTATGTAATAGATTAGATTTTAATGTGCGTGTTTCACGATCGGGCCGCGATGAACGCTTTTTTTTTTTTATCGCTCATATGCATGTCGTGGATGTTTATATAATGCAGAGTATGCTATGTATGTTTATATTACGCTGACAAACCTTATGTGTTTTACGAATTGGATGCACATAGTAAGCATGCTAGGTTTATCGCGCTTATCAAGCATATTTTAGAATTTCATGCGAGCATGTTTTACATGTTGAGTTCTATAGAAAAGCATGCTAGATTACGTGATCTCGCATGGACAAACCTTTGAATAAAAAGACTAAGCAAGCAACCCGACAAATTAATTTTTCAAATTAAATGTCAAGACCTCCACTTTTGATCTCTAAACAAAGTGAGACGACCGTGAGTAAACGCCCACACGCGCGGCTTGCTTGCACTGCTTATCATAAGTTTGTTAGATGAGATTTCTAAATAAAACCTTTAAATCTATTGGAAGTGGGAGTTTCATGTAAACGCCCACACGCTGTGGCTTGCATGTGCGATTTTCATAAGTTCTCTAGAGATAGATAAAATGAGATAACAAAAGAATTTGAATTGGAAGCGGTATGGTCCGAGTGAGTATACCAATTCTAAGAATTCATTTTCATCGTTAAAATTGTGGTCATTGCTAGACATCACCTCAAGTACAACTTCCCGCCAAGTCCTTCGCGATAGTGATGTGGTCTAGTAAGGTCCAATCATTAATTTCATTCATCATAAGGATAAGTCGACATGGATTGAAATTAAACGACTAAAAGGTATATTTTAGTCCGGTCGAGGGGTTCATGTGTAAACGCCCACACGCGGGCTTGTATGTGGAATTCCTCGGGCGATTGGAGGTTTCAATTAATATTGTTTTATCAAAAGGTTACAATATTATTGTTACGTAATTATTTGCGATCGTATGCTTATGTGTTTACATTATCGCTTCGTATATGTCTCTTACGCCGATTATCAATATGCTCGCACAAAACTGCTATCCGTCCAAATTTCATCGAGTGGAAACGAAACATGGAATATGTTCTTATCAAGAACACATGTTTGTTCTCACTACTCCTAAACCCGATGCCCTCATCGACGATCGACTAATGAGCAATGAGAGTCAAGGCACTTTGAATAAGTCAAACAATATGGCTAAATGCTATATGATGACTACGATGTCCAAAGGCTTTGTACCGCAAAGATCGCCGATGGCGACGCGATCGATATTTGGTCAAGTCTCGAGAGTAAGTTTGGGCAATGGATCGACAATCCGCTTCCACACAATGAGAGAAATTCATGTAAGATGGAAGAAGGAAGTTCGTCCATGAACATGTCTCCCACACGACTCATCTCATGGATAGTCTTGATCGCTTGGGAGGAGGTATCGACGGCGGCCAAGGTCGATATCATCCTCAACACACCGCCCAAGTCTTTTGAGAACTTTCGCTGAATGCAATCATGAGCAAGACCGAGTTTACTCTTAGTCGCTTGCTTAATGATCTCGTTGTCATGGAAGGAGTTATGGAAAAGGAGCACATGCTCTTGCTAGCACATCTAAGGGCCCAAAATTTTCGCAAAATGGAAATAGAAAAGGATGCCAAAGGTGGTAAAGGCAAGGAAATAGTGGGAGTAATGGAGCAAGAACATGGTTGCCACCGAGGCTGAAGAAGCCAAAGGAGAAAGGCAAGTGCTTCAAGTGCGGTAAGACGGGCATTGAAGGCCAAGTGCCCTATGCTCATGCTCAAGGTACGCCGCTTGCTTTAGTAACGGAAACATGTTTAGCGACTTGTTCTACCCATTCTCGGGTAGTAGATACGGCACAACCGATCATGTTTGTTACACCTGCGTGGGTTCCCGCGACAAGGGAGTCGTTGATGGCGAGATAACGATTCCATGGGCAACGCGCTAAAGTCAAGTGCTGCATTGGAGATGTTTTTTATGTTTTGGGACAACAGCTTTAGTTTTGAAAGACGCTTTATATGTGCCGGATTTTCATGAACCTTGTTTCGCTTTCAAATTATTTACTCATGGATATTTCGTTATTTTTGATAGTGGTGTTTCTATCATAAGAAATGACGGTTATCTCGTGTCGGCACTTTATATAATTCGCTTTATACTATTTTCGAAAAACATAATACCTATAACTATGTCAGATCTTCATCAAACCCTAAAAGAGAAAGTTTTCTTCAGAAGATGACTCTACTTTTCTCGGCATCTTAGATTAGGTCACATCAATCTAAATAGGATCCAAAGACCGCTAAGAATGGAGCGTTGGGTAATCTCACTACATTCGCTCCCACCGCGAATCCTCAGATAAGGTAAGATGTCGACTGCACCCTTCAAAGCGAAGGGTTATAGAGCCAAAGAAATGTTGGAGTTAGTCCATTTCGACCTGTGGACCGATGTCCACACAAGCTCGTGGAGGTACGAGTATTTTGTCACTTTCATCGACGACACTCAAGGTACGGATACGATACCGCTTCACCGCAAGTCCGAATGCTTTGACAAATTCAAAGAATTTAAGGCGTAAGTGGAGACGGTTAGGTAAAGTATCAAGTCATCAAGGCTCGATCGCGGTGGCGAATACCTCAAGAACGAAGTTTATGGACTATCTAGTGAAGTGTGGGATTACATCCCAACAAGATTTCACCGGCACACCACAAAGAAATGGTGTGTCGAGCGAAGAAATAGGACTCTTTTGGAAATGGTTAGATCTATGACGAGTTATGCTACATTGCCTATTTCGCTCGGGATACGCCTTAGAGACGGCATACTTGCTAAATCTAGTACCGCCCAAGTCACCGAAAAGACCCCTTCGAGTTGTGGTTTGGGCGAAGCCCGTTTAAGCCACATAAAGATATGGGCCCAAAGACACGGTCGAACAAGAAAGTCGACAAGTTGGAGGCTAGATCCGACGCAAGGTCGCTTATCGCTATCCTAGAGGAACGAAAGGTGGTTTATTCTATAGTCCCAAGGATCAAGGTCATTATTAGACTAATGCACGATTCTTAGAAGAGGATTATATGAAAATCATAAGTCCAAAGTTGAAATCATTCTTCAAGAATTAGAAGATGATCGATTCCACCACCGACAGCCAAAGGTACGAGATGTCGGTTCAGTGGAGGATCGACACCGATACTTCAAGAAATTGAAGTGGGTCGAGTTCCACCGAGATACCGACCGCATAAGTGGTACCTACACAGCAAGTTGTGCAAGTTAGAGAACCACAAGTTTCGCACCCACCGCTGCTATTGTGCTCAGAGAACCTCGTCAGAGTGGGAGGTTGTTCGTCAACCCGAGCGATTTATGTTCGTGGGTGAATCTTCGATTTAGCCCCAGCAGATTTAACATGCAATAATCGACCCATGGACATACAAGGAGGCGATACAAGATATTGATGCAAGATCATGGCACACCGCTATGGACTTAGAAATGGAGTCCATAACGCTATGGATGTATATGAAAGACACTCTACCGATGGCAAGGAAGCCATAGGTAGTAAGTGGATATACAAGAGGAAGAGAGATTCCGATGGAGAGGTTTCGCTTTTAAAGCCGTGCTTGTGGCGAAAGGGTACACTCGATTGAGGGCATCGATTTCACGAGACCTTTCACCGTAGCAATGCTCAAGTCCATCGTAATTCTTCTAGCCATAGCAGCCCACTCAACCTAGAGGTTTGGCAATGAATGTTAAAACCGCTTAAACGGTTACCTTGAGGAAGGTAGAGACATCTATATGCAAAGAACCTCAAGGTTATGTGGTAAAGGGTGAAGAGCATCTAGTATGGAAGCTTAAGAAGTCCATTTATGGACTTAAGCAGCCTCCCGATCATGGAACTTACGCTTTGACGAGGTGGTAAAGTCCTATGGATTTGCCCAGCTGCTCAGCGAGAGTTGTGTGTATCGGTTAGATGTCAACGTGATGTGGTATTTCGCACTTTATGTAGATGACATCCTTCTAGTTGGCAACAACGTGAAGTCATATCGACGTAAAGAGTTGGCTATCCGATCGCTTCAAATGAAAGACTTAGGAGATGCAGCAGACATTCTGGGATCAAGGTTTACCGAGATCGCAAGAAGAAAATGTTGAGCTTATCTCAGCGCCTTACATTGATACCGTAATTACTGCTTTAGTACGCACCGCCAAGAAAGGATTGCTACCTTCGCATATGGCGCCCTTTATTCAAGACACACCACCTATGACCGCAGGAGATAGAGGAATGAGACAAGTTCCTAACGCTCGCCGAGGAAGTCTCATGTACGCAATGCTATGCACGAGGCCCGATATCCGCTATGCGGTAGCATAGTAGCTAGATATCGCCTAACCTCGACAAGCTCATCGATCGCAAGAAGCATATACTGGCACCGAAAAGGACTCGAGATTATAGGCTAGTTTACCATGCAGATAGTCTAATGCCTTTGGGTTATGGCTGCACTGGATTTCCAAGCCGACCGTGATGAGAAAAAGTCAACCTCTGCTATGTGTTTACCTTGGGAGTGGAGCCGATCCTCAAGTGAGTGCAAAGCAATGATGCATTATGGACTCTACCATGGAAGCCGAATATGTAGCCGCCTTGAGGCTTCTAAGGAGGTCAGATGGTTCAAGAACTACCTCATGGATCTAGATGGTACCGGTTTGCCCAAGAGTATCATAGTTTATCGTGATAACTCTGTGCAAGTGGCAAACTCGAAGGAACCACGGACCCACAAGGCGACCAAACACATAGAGAGAAAGTACCATGTCATACGAGAAATCGTTAGACGAGGTGACGGTTGATTGAAAAGATTGATACGACGGAGAATCTAGCTAATCCATTCACGAAGAGCCCGCCGCAAAAGTCTACGATGGACACGTTAGAGGACTCGATTATGCTTGATGGCACCCACTTAGAAAGGAAACTTTGTATAAGTGGGAGAAGCAAAGTGATGGTTGTTTGTAATAGCTAGTAGAAAGACACATTGTATACTAAAAGTTTGCTTTAGTATAAGTGGGAGATTGTTGATTTGTATATCGAAAGCGCTTGGTTGAGCTTGTATACAATGTTTCTCGTTACCACTATTACAATCTCCTATCCGATTCAATACTTGATTGCATATATCCGTGTCCCCTTATCTCATATATGTTAGATCATGCTGTGTAGAAGATCACGTAAGTCCGTATGATTGGTCGCTTAATGAGATATAAAAGTTTCACACCGAGACGACTTAAGGACGAGTTGTCGGTTTAGCCGCAGATAGATAAGAAGTGACTGACTTAGTTGCTTGTCTATGCCTGGCACGCCTCGACGTATCAAGGATCACAGTGAGATGAGTTCTTCTTCTCGACCGTCGTGAAGAACCAAGATCTCGTGACTTACGATGATCTAAACCTCGATAAGGTATTAGGTGAGTATGAGTTGTCGACCATCACTGACTTGTTATGAGTGAGGGTTATATGTTCTAACCCAAGATTCTCCGCATCTCGGGTGGTGGCGGTTTCAGATGTCACGCTAATTATCTCAGACGAGTCACCGTATCCGCTAGGATGATGACGCCCCTTAAGGAGCTCAAAGGTTTATTGTACTAAACCCCGCAGTCGAGTTAGCTCAAGCACAATAATAAGGTTGAGTGGTACTACTTAAGGAAATGAAGTTATTAATCGCTTTAAGCAATGATTGCTATAAATGTTTAATGGACGCTCGATATCTTAAATACGGGATTCAGAATGTCTAAGTGCAAGCCCGACTCAACTTCGTAATAAAGGGTAAGTCAAGATTCTTCTCTAGTGGCATGATCGAATGTTTATAAATTAATTTATGTTCGGTGAACATAAGATAATTAATTTATTTGAGGCCCATCTTTATTCCTCGTGATTTGATCTGTTGGATTTGTATACCGAAAGCGCTTGGTTGAGCTTGTATACAATGTTTCGTTACCACTATTACAATCTCCTATCCGAAATGAATACTTGATTGCATATATCTCGTGTCCCCTTATCTCATATATGTTAGATCATACAAGGTGTAGAAGATCACGTAAGTCCGTATGATTGGTCAAGCTTAATGAGATATAAAAGTTTCACACCGAGACGACTTAAGGACGAGTTGTCGGTTTAGCCGCAGATAGATAAGAAGTGACTGACTTAGTTGCTTGTCTATGCCGGTACGCCTCGACGTATCAAGGATCACAGTGAGATGAGTTCTTCTTTCGACCGCCGTGAAGAACCAAGATCTCGTGACTTACGATGATCTAAACCTCGATAAGGTATTAGGTGAGTATGAGTTGTCACCATCACTGACTTGTTATGAGCGAGGGTTATATGTTCTAACCCAAGATTCTCCGCATCTGGGTGGTGGCAAGGTTTCAGATGTCACGCTAGTTATCTCAGACGAGTCACCGTATCCGCTAGGATGATGACGCCCCTTAAGGAGCTCAAAGGTTTATTGTACTAAACCCCGCAGTTGAGTTAGCTCAAGTACAATAATAAGGTCGAGTGGTACTACTTAAGGAAATGAAGTTATTAATCGCTTTAAGCAATGATTGCTATAAATGATTAATGGACGCTCGATATCTTAAATACGGGATTCAGAATGTCTAAGTGCAAGCCCGACTCAACTTCGTAATAAAGGGTAAGTCAAGATTCTTTTCTAGTGGCATGATCGAATGTTTATAAATTAATTTATGTTCGGGCCGAACATAAGATAATTAATTTATTTGAGGCCCATCTTTATTCCTCAGATTTGATCCTCGGGTCGGCCCATCCAGCCCATAGCTTAGCAAGAAAATCGGTCCCTATATCTCTATGGCAAGATTTTATTCTCTTTATCCCACAAGGATATAATTATATTTATGGTATATGCATAGATCCTTTCCATATAAGATTATGGTAATAATCTCGAGAGTATGGAAATAATCCCAAGAGTATGGAAATAATCCTAAGAGTATGGAAATAATCCTAAGATTATGGTAATATTCCATATAGATTATGGTAATATTCCATATAGATTATGGTAATATTCCATATAGGATTAAGGTAGTGCATTATAAATATAAGGTATGAGATAATGTCATTAATGCTCACACATAATTTTCAAATTCTATAGTTCTTGGGAGAGATTTTCGAGAGCCATCTTAGAGCATTGGGTGATTTTCCAAGCATTCTCCATAGATCGCCCTCACCGACGCTGGAGATTGGGCAACCGGATACACCCGTAAGGTCAAAGCACGAGTCCGATCCGCTCGATCCGCTCATCTCGCTCCATCCACCTCTTCGCATCCAAAGGTAAACACGTGAAAACCCCAACGTGTTGCGATTTAATTATATAGACGCATGCTAGGTTTATAATCAATGTATGGTGAATTAAACACCCAAGATGGATCCTCGGGCAGGGTTAACATACGCTTTCCTTACACTGGTATCGAGCCCCGATCGTAATTCGCTCGCTGGATTAATTCACGCTGATTATTACGCGCTATTATAATTGTGGATTTGTCGCTCATCGTGGCTCGCTTTTGTTTTGTTGGTTTTGTTTTTACACCACGAGAAAATCCGTGGTTAGATTAGATTTTTTTATGTAAATCTTATCCGTAAAAGAAGAACGAAGACGAACGAACGAAGAACGAAACGACGGAAAAACAGGTTCTCTACCGCTCGGTGGTTTCGCGAAGCGAGTCTCGCGGTCGCTAAAGGCGATCGCGAGGGCGCGGGCGACGGGGGCGCTGCTCGCGGGATCCTCGGCGCTTAGCGAGCGAACCGCGGTCGCGAGGATTACCCGCGAGGTCAGGGCGCGGCCGCGAGCGAAGCAAGCGGCGGGCGCGCGCTGCTCGCGCCGAAACCCGGCTGGCCATGAAAGCGCTCGCGGTCGCGAGGTTTGGCCGCCGGGCGACGGCGTCTCGAGGCGCACGCTCGCGCGCTGGGCGGCCGCGCGCGCGCAGCCGACGGGTCGCGGTCGCATTAGCGACCGCGAGGCAGCCCCGGCGAGCACGCTGGCGCGGCGGCGCGCGAGGTCGGGCGCGATCGGGCTTAGCCTCAGCGCCGCCCAAAGACTTTATGGGCCGACCCCGCCCGCACCCGCTTTTTCCAGAATTCCGCCCGCGCCGCGCACGCGAGGCCCATTTGTTGAATCCGTCCGTGCCGCGCACGCGAGGCCTGTCAAGTTTAAATATCGCACTTTGTAAATCTATGTAATAGATTAGATTTAATGTGTGTTTCACGATGGGCCGCTGATGAACGCTTTATTTTATTTTTATCGCTCATATGCATGTCGTGGATGTTTAAATTATGCAAGAGTATGTTATGTATGTTTATATTACGCCGACAAACCTTAAGTGTTTTACGAATCGACGCGCATAGTAAGCATGCTAGGTTTATCGCGCTTATCAAGCATATTTTAGAATTTCATGAGCATGTTTTACATGTCGAGTTCTATAGAAAAGCATGCTAGATTACGTGATCCGCATGGACAAACCTTTGAATAAAAAGACTAAGCAAGCAACCCGACAAATTAATTTTTCAAATTAAAATGTCAAGACCTCCACTTTTTGATCTCTAAACAAAGCGAGACGACCGTGAGTAAACGCCCACACGCGGGCTTGCTTGCACTGCTTATCATAAGTTTGTTAGATGAGATTTCTAAATAAAACATTTTAAATCTATCGAGAAGTGGGAGTTTCATGTAAACGCCCACACGCGCGGGCTTGTATGTGCGATTTTCATAAGTTCTCTAGAGATAGATATAAATGAGATAACAAAAGAATTTGAATTGGAAGCTGTATGGTCCGAGTGAGTATACCAATTCTAAGAATTCATCTTCACGTTAAAATTGTGGTCAATGCTTAGACATCACCTCAAGTACAACTTCCCGCCAAGTCCCTTCGCGATAGTGATGTGGTTCAGTAAGGTCCAATCATTAATTTCATTTGTCATAAGGATAAGTTGACATGGATTGAAATTAAACGACTAAAAGGTATATTTTAGTCCGGTCGAGGGGTTCATGTAAACGCCCACACGCTGCGGGCTCGTATGTGGAATTCCTCGGCGATTGGAGGTTTCAATTAATATTGTTTTATCAAAAGGTTACAATATTATTGTTACGTAATTATTTGCGATCGATGCTTATGTGTTTTACATTATCGCTTCGTATATGTCTCTTACGCCGATTATCAATATGCTCGCACAAAACCGCTATCCGTCCAAATTTTATCGAGTGGAAACGAAACATGGAATATGTTCTATATCAAGAACACATGTTTGTTCTCACTACTCCTAAACCCGATGCCCTTATCGACGATCGACTAATGAGCAGCGAGAGTCAAGCGCACTTTGGAATAAGTCAAACAATATGGCTAAATGCTATATGATGACTACGATGTCCAAAGGTTTGCACCGCAAAGATCACCGATGGTAGACGCGATCGATATTTGGTCAAGTCTCGAGAGTAAGTTTGGGCAATGGATCGACAACCGCCCACACAATGAGAGAAATCTGGCGTGTAAGATGGAAGAAGGAAGTTCGTCCATGAACATGTCTCCCACACGACTCATCTCATGGATAGTCTTGATCATTGGGAGGAGGTATCGACGGCGGCCAAGGTCGATATCATCCTCAATACACCGCCCAAGTCTTTTGAGAACTGCTGAATGCGATCATGAGCAAGACCGAGTTTACACTTAGTCGCTGTTTAATGATCTCGCTGTCATGGAAGGAGTTATGGGAAAAGGAGCACATGCTCTGCTAGCACATCTAAGGGCCCAAAATTTTCGCTGCAAAATGGAAATAGAAAAGGGTGCCAAAGGTGGTAAAGGCAAAGGAAATAGGGAGAATGGGAGCAAGAACATGGTTGCCACCGGAGGCTTGAAGAAGCCAAAGGAGAAGGGCAAGTGCTTCAAGTGCGGTAAGACTGGGCATTGGAAGGCCAAGTGCCCTATGCTCAAGGCTCAAGGTACGCCGTTTGCTTTAGTAACGGAAACATGTTTAGCGACTTGTTCTACCCATTCTCGGGTAGTAGATACGGGCGAATCGATCATGTTTGTTACACCTGCGTGGGTTCCCGCGACAAGGGAGTGTTTGATGGCGAGATAACGATTCCATGGGCAACGCGCGAAAGTCAAGTCGCTGCAGCTGGAGATGTTTTTTATGTTTTGGGACAACAGCTTTAGTTTTGAAAGACGCTTTATATGTGCCGGATTTTCATGAACCTTGTTTCGCTTCAAATTATTTACTCATGGATATTCGTTATTTTTGATAGTGGTGTTTCTATCATAAGAAATGACGGTTATCTCGTGTCGCACTTTATATAATTCGCTTTATACTATTTCGCAAAACATAATACCTATAACTATGTCAGATCTTCATCAAACCCTAAAAGAGAAAGTTTTTTCAAGAAGATGACTCTACTTTTCTCTCGGCATCTTAGATTAGGTCACATCAATCTAAATAGGATCCAAAGACCGCTAAGAATGGAGCGTTGGGTAATCTCACTGCTACTCCATTCCCACCGCGAATCTCGTGATGAAGGTAAGATGTCGACTGCACCTTCAAAGCGGGCGGTTATAGAGCCACGTAAATGTTGGAGTTAGTCCATTTCGACCTGTGGACCGATGTCCACACAAGCTCGTGGAGGGTACGAGTATTTTGTCACTTTCATCGACGACACTCAAGGTACGGATACGTATACCGCTTCACCGCGAAGTCCGAATGCTTTGAGAAATTCAAAGAGTTTAAGGCGGAAGTGGAGACGGTTAGGTAAAGTATCAAGTCATCAAGGCTCGATCATGGCGAATACCTCAAGAACGAAGTTTATGGACTATCTAGTGAAGTGTGGGATTACATCCCAACAAGATTTCACCGTGCACACCACAAAGAAATGGTGTGTCGAGCAAGAAATAGGACTCTTTGGAAATGGTTAGATCTATGACGAGTTATGCTACATCGCTTATTTCGCTCGGGGTATGCCTTAGAGACGGCGGCATACTTGCTAAATCTAGTACCGCCCAAGTCACCGATAAGACCCCTTCGAGTTGTGGTTGGGCAAGAAGCCCGCTTTAAGCCACATAAGGATATGGGTAGCCCAAAGACACGGCCGAACAAGAAGGTCGACAAGTTGGAGGCTAGATCCGACGCAAGGTCGCTTATCGCTATCCTAGAGGAACGAAGGTGGTTTATTCTATAGTCCTAAGGATCGAAGGTCATTATTAAGACTAATGCCCGATTCTTAGAAGAGGATTATATGAAAATCATAAGTCCAAAGTTGAAATCATTCTTCAAGAATTAGAAGATGATCGATTCCACCACCGACAGGCCAAAGGTACGAGATGTCGAGTCTAGTGGAGGATCGACACCGATACTTCAAGAAATTGAAGTGGGTCGAGTTCACCGAGATACCGACCGCAAGTGGTACCTACACAAAGAAGTTGTGCAAGATAGAGAACCACAAGTTATCGCACCCACCGCTGTCATTATGTCTATAGCACCGTCAGAGTGGGAGGGTTGTTCGTCAACCCGAGCGATTTATGTTCGTGGGTGAATCGTCGGATTTAGTCCCGTAAAACGAACAGCAATAATCGACCCATGGACGACAATGAGGCGATACAAGACAATGATGCAAGATCATGAAACTTACGTTGACGAGGTGGTAAAGTCCTATGGATTTACCCAACTGCTCAGCGAGAGTTGTGTGTATCGGTTAGATGTCAACGGTAATGTGGTATTTTCGCACTTTACGAGATGACATTCTTCTATTTGGCAACAATGTGAAGTTGTTATCGACGAAAGAGTTGTTTATCCGATCGTTTCAAATGAAAGACTTAGGAGATGAAGCGACATTCTGGGATCAAGGTTTACCGAGATCGCAAGAGGAAAATGTCGAGCTTATCTCAGCGCCTTACATCGATACCGTGATTACTGCTTTAGTATGCACCGCCAAGAAAGGATTGCTACCTTCGCATATGGCGCGCCTTTATTCAAAGGCGCCACCCATGACCGCAGCGAGATAGAGGAATGAGACAAGTTCCCACGCTTCCGCCGTGAGGAAGTCTCATGTATGCAATGCTACGACGAGGCCCGATATCCGCGGCAAGAAGATAGTAGCTAGATATCGCCTAACCTCGACAAGCACATCGATCGCAAGAAGCATATACCAAGCACCGAAAAGGACTCGAGATTATAGGCTAGTTTACCATGCAGATAGTCTAATGCCTTGGGTTATACTGCACTGGATTTCCAAGTCGACCGTGATAAGAATAAGTCTACCTCGCACTATGTGTTTACCTTGGGAGGTGGAACCGATCCTCATGAGTGCAAAGCAATGATGCATTGCGGACTCTACCATGGAAGCCGAATATGTAGCCACTTTGAGGTCAAGCAAGGAGGTCAGATGGTTCAAGAACTACCTCATGGATCTAGACGTGGTACCGGTTTGCCCATGAGTATCATGGTTTATCGTGATAACTCGTGCAATGGCAAACTCAAGGAATCACGGATCCACAAGGCAAGCAAACACATAGAGAGAAAGTACCATGTCATACGAGAAATCGTTAGACGAGGGACGGCCGATAGCAAAGATTGATACGACGGATAACCTAGCCGATCCATTCACTAAAGCTCGCCGAATAAGTCTACGCCGTGGACGTTAGAGGACTTGAATTGCGCTAGATGGCACCCGCTAAACTCGCCAAGAATAAGTCTACGCTGTGGACGTTAGAGGACTCGAATTATGCTAGATGGCACCCACTTAGAAAGGAAACTTTGTATAAGTGGGAGAAGCAAAGTGATGGTTTTGTTTGTAATAGCTAGTAGAGAGACACATTGTATACTAAAAGTTTGCTTTAGTATATGTGGGAGATTGTTCGATTTGTATACCGAAAGCGCTTGGTTGAGCTTGTATACAATGTTTCTCGTTACCACTATTACAATCTCCTATCCGAAATGAATACTTGATTGCATATATCCGTGTCCCCTTATCTCATATATGTTAGATCATACAAGTGTAGAAGATCACGTAAGTCCGTATGATTGGTCAAGCTTAATGAGATATAAAAGTTTCACACCGAGACGACTTAAGGACGAGTTGTCGGTTTAGCCGCAGATAGATAAGAAGTGACTGACTTAGTTGCTTGTCTATGCCGGTACGCCTCGACGTATCAAGGATCACGTTGAGATGAGTTCTTCTTTCTCGACCGCCGTGAAGAACCAAGATCTCGTGACTTACGATGATCTAAACCTCGATAAGGTATTAGGTGAGTATGAGTTGTCGACCATCACTTGACTTGTTATGAGTGAGGGTTATATGTTCTAACCCAAGATTCTCCGCATCTGGGTGGTGGCAAGTTTCAGATGTCACGCTAGTTATCTCAGACGAGTCACCGATCCGCTAGGACGATGACGCCCCTTAATGAGCTCAAAAGGTTTATTGTACTAAACCCCGCAGTTGAGTTAGCTCAAGTACAATAATAAGGTTGAGTGGTACTACTTAAGGAAATGAAGTTATTAATCGCTTTAAGCAATGATTGCTATAAATGATTAATGGACGCTCGATATCTTAAATACGGGATTCAGAATGTCTAAGTGCAAGCCCGACTCAACTTCGTAATAAAGGGTAAGTCAAGATTCTTCTCTAGTGGCATGATCGAATGTTTATAAATTAATTTATGTTCGGCCGAACATAAGATAATTAATTTATTTGAGGCCCATCTTTATTCCTCAGATTTGATCCTCGGCCGCCCATCCAGCCCATAGCTTAGCAAGAAAATCGTCCCTATATCTCTATGGCAAGATTTTATTCTCTTTATCCCACAAGGATATAATTATATTTATGGTATATGCATAGATCCTTTCCATATAAGATTATGGTAATAATCTCGAGAGTATGGAAATAATCCCAAGAGTATGGAAATAATCCTAAGAGTATGGTAATAATCCTAAGATTATGGTAATATTCCATATAGGATTATGGTAATATTCCATTCCATAGGATTATGGTAATATTATAAAGGATAAGGTATGCATTATAAATAAAGTCTGAGATGAATGCTCATTAATCCCACACATAATTTCAAATTCTATAGTTCTTGGGAGAGATTTTCGAGAGCCATCTTAGAGCATTGGGTGATTTTCCAAGCATTCTCCATAGATCGCCCTCACCGACGCTGGAGATTGGGCAACCGGATAGCCCGTAAGGTCAAAGCACGAGTCCGATCCGCTCGATCCGCTCATCTCGCTCCATCCACCTCTTCGCATCCAAAGGTAAACACGTGAAAACCCCAACGTGTTGCGATTTAATTATATAGACGCATGCTAGGTTTATAATCAATGTATGGTGAATTAAACACCCAAGACGGATCCTCGGGCAGGGTTAACATACGCTTTCCCTGGCAAGATTTTCGATCCAAAGGTAAACACGTGAAAACCCCAACGTGTTGCGATTTATTTATATAGACGCATGCTAGGTTTATAATCAATGTATGGTGAATTAAACACCCAAGACGGATCCTGGACGAGGGTTAACATACGTTTTCCCTACAGATACCTACCCCGGCTGGAGTATTAAGTATCCAAGGTGATCAAGCAGCGGCGAAAGAATGCCTGAGGATCTCAGCCCAAGATGAGGCCTTACCTCAGGCCTAGCAATTACGTAACCTCCTCAAGTTGTCACCCCGGAATGATCTGACTGACGACCTCCAATTATATGAAGATGATCCCTCCAAGGTCGTCAAGGTCGGCACCCAGGGTCCCACTGACATTCGACAACATGTCATGCAACTTCTGAGGGAATACATGGACGTGTTCGCGTGGTCACCACTCGACATGACGGGAATATCACCCGAGCTCATCACTCATCGACTCAACATCGATCCGACCACCAAACCGATTCGACAAAAGAAAAGGGTGTTCGCGGCAGAGCGCAGCAAGGTGATAAGGGACGAAGTGACTCAACTCCAGGAAGCCAAGATCCTGTTCGAGGTCAAGTACCCAACCGGATGGCTAATCCCGCATAGTTCAAAGCCGTGAGGGATGGCGCATGTATGTCGACTATACCGACCTGAATAAACACTTCTCAAAGGACTGTTACCCCCTTCCCGATATTGATAAGAAGGTGGAGGCATTGGTGGGCCATGAGATCTTCGCCTCGGATCTATATAAGGGATACCACCAAGTCTTGACGAGCAAGGAAGATGCTCCAAAACGGCATTCATCATCGACTTTGTCTTTGCATACCGAAAATGCCTTTGATTGAAAACGCCGAGCTACCTACCAACGAATGGTGGACGAATATTCAAAGACCACATAGGAAAGATCGTCGAGGTCTACGTTGACGATATCGTGGTCAAAAGCAAAAAGATGGAAAGTTGTGCCGAGGATCTCAAAACTATCATCCAGCTCCTCAGGTCGGTCAACCTCAAGCTCAACCTCAAAAGTGCATGTTCATGGTAAAACGGAAAATTTTGGGATGCTGGGTTTCTCAAGAAGGGTGAAGGCTAATCCCACCAAAGTGAAGACGATACTGACATGCAAGTACCAAAACAGTTCGTGAAATCCACAAACTCACCGGTTGCTTAGCCGCCTCAAGAGGTTCCTATCCCGGTCATGGAGAAACAACTCCTTCTTCAAAATCTTGAGGAAAGCCCTGATTTCACCGGAGGAAGAACACCATAACGCTTTACACAACTAAAGGAGTACTCCGACCTTCCCACGCTGTCCGCCCCAAAAGAGAGCGAACTCCTTCCTTATATCTAGCCGCCTTGATGAGGCCATCAACAAAGATTTGTGCGAGATGAGCTCTGACGACAACTTCCTATTTACTTCATCACCGAGCTCTCAAAGGATCGAAGACTAGGTACACCAGCTTCGAAAAAATAGTGTTGGCACTGGTGAACGCCAAGCGACGTCTCCGACCTTATTTTCAAGCCCATTCCATCCAGGTACTAACTGACTTACCCCTGAGGCAAGTCTTGTCAAAACCTGAGTCGTCAGGACGTATCGCTAAGTGGGCACTGGAGCTCGCGAGCATGATATCTTATAGTACTCCCGACCGGCCATAAATGGGCAAGCTCTGGCCGATTTCCTAGTAGAAGCCAAGTTTACCGAGGTCATTCCGACCTCCGCCCTTACAACGGAGGAACCTGCCCTCAACCTACCTAATGGCTGTTGGCAAATGTACGTGATCTGAGCCTCATGCAAAACAGTAATGGGCAGCATCTTGCTTCTCGGCCCGGAAAAACAAGAAGTAACCTATGCACTTCGGTTCTCCTTCCCGACCACAAACAACGAGGTGGAATATGAAGCACTAATCTTAGGACTTCGTCTTGCAAAAGAATTGAAAGTGGATAAAATCCAGATCTTTGGAGATTCCCATGTGGTGGTAAACCAGGTCTTAGGAAAATACGAGGCCAAAGAGGATAGGATGAAGCAATACCTTCGTAAAGCTAAAGAAATGTCGACTGCTTTGTGTATTTCACATTCACCGAATCCCACGAGGGAGGATAGCCGAGTGACATCCTCAAAGAAAATAGCCTCACATCAACCAATCCACCGGTGGAGGAAGTTCAATCAAGAAGATCGAGAGCCACATGTCGGCATCATCACAAGACCGAACCGAACTTGATGACCCTATAAGGGCATACCGAAGAGGGCGTATATCGCAGGATCGGCTCAAGCCAAAAATGATGATCAAGTCCCAAAATACCTTATTCATGAAGGAACTCTATAGGAAATCCTACCTCCAACCCCTTCGAGATGCTTTGGGCTAGAAGAGCGGACTATGTACTTAAAGAAATTCACATGGGGTCTTGTGGAAGCCACATCGGATCACGAGCTCTCTCAAAGAAAACGCTGAGGTCGATATTATCGCCCACCTCATCCCGGATTCGCCGAGCTCGTCAAGAAGTGTCCAAAGTGCCAACTTCACGCCACACGAAAAAGTTACCTCAAACCGACTCAAGAGCTCTACAAAGTCCACGGCCTTTATGCAGTGGGAATCGACATCGCTGGTCCCTTCGATCGAGCACGGACAACTTGGTATTTGGTTGTAGTCATCGACTACTTCACAAAACGGGTCAAGCCGAGCCACTTTCAAACCTTACAAGCAAAAGGATTCGTAACTTTGTTTGAAAATATAGTTTGCCGCTCAGATACCACATGTCTTGATCTCGACTACGGCACCCGCCCATCGACAAAATTTCAAAGAATGGTGTGAAGAGCTCCAGACAAACAGCAGCTCACCTCGGCCGCACACCCACAAAGCGAATGGTCGACCGGTGATAAATCGACGATCGCATAAGGATTGAAAAAGAGGCTAGATCGAGCTAAAGGGATTGGGTTGAAAATCTCCTCAAGTCCTTTGGTCATACTGTAATCCACACCCTCGGACTTCCCATAGAGAAACACCCTTCAGCCTAGTCTATGGTACCGATGCTATTATACCAGCTGAGATCGGTGCCCCGAGCCCAAGAACTCTTAACTTTGCCGAGCATGGCAACGAGGAGAACCTACGAGCCAATCTCGATGCTCTAGAGGAAAAACGTGAACTCGCTTTTATCAATGAAACCAAGTACAAATGCCAAGTAGCAAAGTACTACAACAGAAGGGTGAAATCCTCCACACTCCACGTGGACGACCTCGTCCTACGGAACAATGAAGCTAATAAAGCCGAGCGCCTTAATAAGTTGGACCCCACATGGGAAGGCCCATACCGCATCCACGAAGACCTCGGCAAATGGGCCTATAAGCTTGCTCACCTATCCGGTGCACTTATCCCCCGTACCTGGCATATTACTCACATGAGGAGGTATTTTACATAGTTTTATTTCACGTCGGCATTATGTTAGCCCCCTTCCTATTTTTACCAAGGCACGATGTCATTTACTTATCAATAAAACATTTGTCCTTATGAGTGGATTACTTCGTCCCATCTTATATCTATGTGAAAATCCGTTCTCACCTCGGGTGAAACACAACTTACCTTCAAAAGGGACGCCATGCGAGGACGATAAATCTACAAAGTAGTACTAACTAAGCGCTGAGGACCACCCTATCGTTATTTCTCGACAAACAAGGCAAGCACACAGATTACTCATTAATTTGAACATCTACGTGCAAGGCATACAAATTACTCATTAATTTAAATATCTACATGCAAACGACGTCCAAATCGGATCTCGTGCAATTTACACCTCTTTATTGGGAAGATATACACTTAGGTACAAAGTATAAATACATTTACGACTAAAAACCAAGTTCTACACTTCGGTACACAGTCTAAATACATTTATGACTAAAAACCAAGTTCTAAGCTATATACATATGACTCGGGTTTTCGAGCTGCACCTCGCCAAGACTCACTAAAGCTACACCAGTTCGAAACAAAATCCCCGGGCCGACGATGAATACCCGGAATGAAATCGGTGCCTTCAACCCAGTCGACAAGATCGGCATCGCCACGACCTACTCCCGAGGCTCTTTGAGCAGGCGGAGAGGGGCCCTGACCTGAGGGGGATACTATTGGGGCCGAGGTCGAACTCCCGCCTCGACCGCCATCCCGCCAGCACGACCTCGCCCGACCGACATCCTTCCCCGCCGAGCTCCCGACAATGGAGACCGACCACGAGATGACATTCCGCCACATCCGAACCCATCACGGAGCACCTCGACGTGGTCCATGTAGCCGCCACCCACTTCAATTCTTCAATCCTCACATCGGCGGGAGCACGATGCGTGGCTCGGGCATGCGTCGCCATGACGACCTCATAAAGCCGGAGGCATTTGACCCGCCTCTTCGAGGCGCTTTAAAACTCTTGAGTTGGGCCCTCCTCGTCCTCAAGACCATGCCCCGGCTAGCAAGAGCTGAGATCACCATCGGCCTCGGATATGGTAATACCACCGATCGGTGGATCACCGCCCATACTCAAGATGCTCTTCAACGATCCGCACCAACTTCTCTTGGGTCGATTCAAGTCGCTCTTCACATTGTATCAAACCTGAAGGCCATCGGTAGAAACATCCACCTTCTCGACCTCAAGATTGATAATCTTCGACTTTAAGGCTTCATTGTCCGCTCAAGACGGGTCACCATGCTTCGACACCGGTCGCCGGTCCGGTGGCGATGCGTGCTACCAACCCTAGCAACTCCACTATTCATATTATGCAAGGTTTGAGTCAGCTCGGCAGAACGGTCCTCCGGAACATCACCTCTCCATCATTCTCGGCAAGGGCACCTCTGACCTCTTTCAACTTGGTCAAAAGATCGTGATCTAGCCCAATGTATCGAGAGGACGATTGCTAAAGCAACAACCAAACAGACGGAAAATACACATTCATTTCAACCAAAAGAAGTATTTATCATTCATAAACGAAAGTTTGTACAAAGCTCTGGATCCTAATGATCCCGCAGATCAAGCCTATTACAAAAGGTCAACTGACCTGAGCCTCAAAGGGCTCACTAGAACCTTCTCGCAGTCCCCTCGAAGGAAGCCTCGAGCTCGGCCTAGCGTCACCAGCTTCAGCCCGCATTTCGGCAAGGAGTTTTTGAAGATCGGCATCTTCATCCTCCTTGCATTGGGAGACGACCTCGGCCATCAGAAGAGAAGTGAAGGCCGCCAAGGTCTCCAGCAGAGGGAAAGACCTTGCCTCGACAATTATGCGAGCTTAGTCCTTCTGCTGCACCTCGGGATCGACCTCTACCCAGCCATGTCTGACCTTGTCGAAGTCAGGCATCTCGGCCACCAACTCCTCCAGATGGTCGGACACCACCTGTGTCCTGAGCACGGCGGCCAGGTCCGAGAGGAAGGCAGAGAAGGTCTCTGATTCAATAAGCCTCCTGGAAAGGCCCTCAGCATCGGCCCTTACCCCGCCAGCAGGGCACTCTTCTCTTCGGCGAACTTCTTCTCCGCCTCCCACGGCCGACGCCACGACCGTCGCCGTCTCCCCTCGTGCTTTCCTCACCTCAGCCTGGGCCACCTCCAAGGCCTGAGTCTTCCTTCGTGGCGGCCTCAAGAACGGCCCTGCGGCCTCAAAGAACGCCCTCATGGCCTCAGCAGTGGCCTTCTCCATCTCCACAGTATCATATCGAGAGACGCCATCGATAATGAGTCCGGCGATCCGGTGCAGATCCCCCGCCGTCGAAGTCGCATCCTGAAAATCACACCGTTAGAAACACATCGCAGAAGAAGATAACAGTAGATATGAAATAAACCTATACCTGTGGAAAGGATATAGGGAAGCTTGGAGCCGGCACCTCGTACGTAATCCGAGTACGGGTATCTCCCGCCGAGGTCGGACCTGACCTCGACTGAGGTGCCGTCACCAACTGGCTGAGGTCGGCCACCACTTGGGGTGCCTTGCTCACTCGGTCAACCTCGCCTTCTTTGTTTTTGGCCTCGGGCTCGGCGATCAGGCTTGAGGCGGCAAGCCGCCACCTTCGCCTTCTTACGCATCGAGCTTCACTACACAATAAGAAGATGAGTTGATTAGCACAAAGACATCGAAATATAAGGAAATAAAGAAAAGGGGTGCCTTACCCGATCCGACCTGCATCCGTAAGCTTCCGATCTATATGCCGGCATTAAACAGGTCGTCCTCAGTATAGTTACAGGATATTTCACCCAACATATTCAGTTCATCCTCTATACCACCCAGGGCTTTGCACTTCACATCCCTCATCTTACCTATGCCCCACTCATACCTTGGCTGCCCCTCATCCCGCAAAAAGAAGAACTTTGTTTGCCAATGGGACACCTTCGAGGGGGCAGTCACCTTAAATGTTTGCCGAGGTGACAAGTAGTACACACCTCCTATACTCTTGATGCTAAAAAAACGCATCAAAACTTCAAAAGAAAGCTTCTCACCGATGCCATAGCAGGCAAGCCCTAGCCCTACCACCGACCTAATGGAGTTTGAGGTCAACTGACATATCGGAATCTGGTAATATTCTTGAATGTTCAAAAAAATAGAAGCTAAGGGAAACCTAAGGCCGGCTTTCAAGGCATCACTATAAACGGTTATAAATCCTCCGAGGGCCATCGCCTATCCCAGATTGCGGTAAGACCACCATGCCTCCGCCGGAATATGAAATTTCGATCCTATCGTACACATATCACGGTGGTCAAAGACGAACTAGCGCCCCGATCTTATACCTATCCTGCATGTGGTATCACCGAAACCCTAGCACTAATGCCCCGGACCTACCCGCTGTGGTATAACAGATATAATCCCTAATCTCAACCTCACTATCAACAGAAGAAGATGATCGGGCAGATCCAGAAATCCCTACCGGAGAAGACGTAGAAGAAGATGAGGAAGACATACTTATTTTTTTAAAGTGTGATTTTGCTTAAACTTCGCAATGTTCTGAAAGATGATCAAAGGCTCCTCCGATTCGAAAAAATTCTCTCTGAAGCTAAAATGGATGAGGATGAAGGAAATGAACAGTTTCCTTTATCTCTGGCCTATTTAAAGTAATAATAGGCGCCCAAAAACTGTCCGTTCAAATTCCAACGTGGCTAACCATGACTTGACGTGAGGTAGACGCGCGCGCGATTCGCCAACTAACCGCCCGCACACACGACGTGATATCCTAAAACGCACAGACGCATCGCCTAATCGCAATCATCACTCTAGCTTCAGCCCGGCCATCCACCTCGCACGTCGTCCAAGTCGGTCTCAACTCGATAAATCATCCAAGTCGGTTCGACCTCGGATTCTCGACGAAGGATATCGCCATCCAACTTGGACAACCCGATTCGACCTCGCAAATTGTCCAACACAACCGAACGGCAAAACATCCAACTCGATTCGGACTCGACAAATCATCGATCCAACCCCGACATCAAAAGGTAGGAAAATCTTCTACAATAACCTCACCGAGCAACAACCAACCTCGCAAAATACGCCTTCACCTCACCTCGGCGTAGTTGTTACTCGACTAATTGGGGGGGCTATGATGGGATATGGCCTAACCGCTCAAGCCCAATAGCAGGCCCACATGAACTGGGCCTAGCCTAGCAATACGGTCTGCACGGTTCGGCCCAGAGCCCAACATCTAAACCTTATTCAAGATCAAATCTAAGAAGAGATATTAAAGGAGATACTCATGATTCGATTATGATCGAGATCGGATCACACAAGCGAGGATCCATGGTAATCTTAAAGGATCCACAATATGTATAAACAGAGGTTATGTGAAGGTAGAAGGGTTAGCAACTATCAATACTCGAGCTTTTAGATACATTCATTGTAATCGAATATAGTGAAAGTATTGAGGAATCATACCTCCGTGGACGTAGATCTTTTCCTTGATCGAACCACGTAAAAACCTCTTGTGTTCTTTATCGTTTTCACAAACTCACACACAAGATTTATCGTCCATTTAGATGTATTGCTCATCTAAATGGACGAGTCACAAACATATGTACCATTCTCAATTTCAGCAAAGGCAAGAAGACATAAACTGAAGTTGATTTTATGTTTTTTATGTATATTTGAGCCAATATTAAATTGGTTTTTCTAACTCATGATGTGCTTGTTTGGGGACAAGATATTGTGAAATTGTGTTTATTATGGTTATTAGTTCTATCTATTCTACGCCACCTAAATACGTCTATATATAGAGGATCCAACATATTGAACCTTTTATTGGCCTTTCAAATTATTGATCATAGATTCACTATAGAGATAGTTTAATAAGTTATATTATATAGTACATTAAGGGCTCGTTTGGTAGATATATTTAGATATGTCAAGATAGATAAGACATAGATGTGTATCTTAGATAATGTGAGATTGGTATTGTATGTTGTTGTTTGGTAGATAAGATAAAAAATATAGATAACAAACCTTGTTTGTTTGGTACCTTAGTTAAAAACATAGATTAAGAAACAAAATGACCAAAATAATCTTATGACAAATAAAGTAAAAGACGAGCTGGGTAAAGTATATCCTCCACTTTATCTTTTCTCTCTCCTCCAAATATCTCATTTCTATTTGCTTCTTCATATCCTCCAAATTTTATCTCTTTCTCTCTTCCTCCAAATATCTCATTTCTACTGGAGCTTCAAGAGCTTCTCGACTACGAGGAAGAAGAGGAGAAAGCACCCGATTCTATCGGTGCAAGGTCAACGGCGAGTCGATGAAGAAGTGAGTCTGTGATTTTGAAGAGATTTTGTATCTTAATTATTTGTTGTCGGGTTATTTTGTCGAATTTCGTATCTTTGCACATGAATTTCGCTAATCACGACATGTGATAGTGGAAATGTTATATTAGGATGTGAGAGAGAATGTTTGTGCAGTGGAGGGTAGGCGAAATCATGGGTGAAAATGAATTTCAGTTCACGCCCACAACAATGTCAAGGCTATTTTGGTAAACTTGATCCCGTAATCAAGCCATCGTGCGATTCACTAGCCAAAAGGGGTAGACGGGATACAATACCCAAAGCGCCATGCTAAATAACGGCTTTTTTTTTAGCACGGGCCCCGAGATACAAATCTCACGCACCAAACATAGAGATAAGTGCGGATACAAGTAGGAGGAAGGGGCTTAAGCCCCTACCAAGTTTTTTATTTTTATTTTTATCACCGTGAAAATTTTTAATTTGTCTAAAATTATCTTCACCTCACCGAGTCGACGATGTCAAGAACTAATCACGAAAATCTAGGATGAGAAGGGTCAAATTTGCAAGAAAAATAGAAAGAGGAGAAGAAAATAGTTGTATGGGTAAAAATGGAGGTTGAGAGAGATGAAGAAGATGAAAAAGAAATAAAAAGTACAAAAAGAAAAGTCAAAAGAACTTCCATTCTACAAAATAAAAAGTGTTATACAATAAATAACGCTTTATTAGTTTTGAAAATGAAACAAACACAATTTATATTTTTGTCTTTTGCTTTCAACAAAACACAAATTAAAGTTTTCTTCTTCTAATTCCCGCATCCACGATCATCTTTTTTCCTCATTTTTGTGAGTTATTTACTCTTTTCTATTCCTTTTTCTTTCAACTTATTTATATTTACATAGAAGTTGTTTGTTAATTGTTCTACATTTACTTCTTAATTTATTATTTCTACTCCTAAATCCCAATTGTTTATTATTTATCGCATTTAGTTAATCTATTCTTTGAATTCTACGTTGAATAATTACATCTTAAAGCCTCAATTGTTTATTATTTTATCATGAAAATAAATATTAGTACCATGCTTTCGCTTTAGTTAGTTAATTGTAAATTTAATTAGAGTTTGGAATTAGGGTTCTAATTGAATATTTTTAGGTTATGATTTAAATTTATATATTTTTTATGTTTTTAATTAAAAGAGTTGCATTTGTTTATGTACAAGACGGAGCGCTTTTAAAAAAAAACGCAATGGTGAGTTATCTTCTTCACCAAGTGAACCTATTGATGAATCGGTGGATAATCAAATCCAAGTCAATTAGATTTGAATGAGATTGTTGGTGATCCGGACTACGAAAACTAATAGAGGAGTTTGATATTGCTATTCGTGACCAAGTACGAGAGAGTACTTGATATGGTCATTGCCAACCAGCTGGGCATTTGTATCCGAAAAGAAATATGGCATTCAAGATATTTGGTATCAAGATTTATATGGTTAGAGTACAGATGTATCAAAAGACGCTTTTGTTTCGGTGCTATCTATTTAAACAATCGATAAAAGAGGTCGATATGCGTAAGATGCTTTTACAAAGACGGTCGCAAAGAACGGAAAATGCATTAGAAAAGTTCAATCTTTTTTCAACGACGCAGAATGAATGATTTATAAATTTTATCGCATGATTTTTCATTAATATAAAAATAAGAAAGTTTCACCAATATTTTTCTTTGCGTTCACATCGAGATAAGCCCTGATAGACACCCTATCCGCACCCTATCTCACGTACCAAGCGGGCTCTAAGGATAAAAAATCACCGATATGTATATATAATCAATGAAATAACGTTACACTCATGTGATGTCACCTCCTATTTTTCCAAGTCATATTTCTACATCACACTGATTTCACATCAGTTTTCTTTTCCGAATAAAATTAGTTTGTACCTTCCTCAAAAAAAAAAAAAAAAAACATTTGCTCCTGCAAGATTGTAATAGTACTGTCGATCCACTGGAACAAGGCCAAGGTCGGTGACAATTAGTATTTCGAAATACTTCACAAGACCACGGAAAGCATAAAAGTGCCAAACAAGTTGGTACAACCCATGTCAAATAAATGTCGCCCCCATTAAATTTATTATTTTAATAGAATATTATAAAGATAAAATTTATTACAATATAATCAACATATTATTGGATATTGAAGATAAAAAATTATAGTATATCCTAATTATATGAAACATTCTTAACTAAAAGAATTGAATCGATGCTAAAAAAGTTATATAGCCCAATTGGGTATATAATCAACTCATAGTGACAATTACAAAAATAATTCAAACACAAGAAATTAAAACTGAAGGAAAAAAAAGAGAGATAAAACTAAATGCTATTAAAAGTGGGACTTAGGTAAGACATGACTGAAAAATGGAATAGAGAGTCTTAAGTGCTGAAACACGCCGTTCCACATATACACTCAGTACTCTTTAATATGTACTATCATATGTGTATTTTCGTACATAATTGCTATATTATATTAAATTATATTATATTATCGTAAGTAAATAATGTAGATTAGAATATATAGTTATTACGCAACAAATTACTCTCTTAACACCATAGCTGGATTCCCGGGAACGCCACCAGCTGGATATATCGAATCTCATGTTTCTGCAAATCTATGTCTCATTTTGTCAATTAATTAGTTAAATATAAACTTCATTAGTCTCTTCATTATTTTGAAAGTTTGTACGAAGTAACATGTGGATGTGGTCAAGGTTTTGTGCAGTCCTTAAAAATAAAACATGCGATCCATTCTTTAAAAAACACTAGGGAAATCAACACATACGCAGTCAACTAATTTGCTAGTATTAGAGAACTTCAATCTAACTGCTCCATATTCTATTCTATAACATTTATATACACAACGGATAGAAGAATGAATTGATTTAAAATTAATTACTACTACTAATTAAAGATTTTGAGTGCTAATGATGATTTTGGTATTGTTATTATTATTGACTTCAACGTAAGGGAGGTGTAGAGATGAAGAAATCTACGAGAGAGTAAAAAATTGAAAGAAATTATTAAAAAATGCTAAATATGAAATAATTAATTCTAATAACCAATTATTAACTTAAAAATTTAAATCAAATTCCAAAAATAATTATATACCCTAATTGGGTATGACCTAACCCCTAGTTAACATTTATAAAATAAAATTAAACTACAACAATTGAAATTGGCGATAAAAATTGAAAAAAAAACTTGAAATCGTAATAGATACACCAACAATGTTAAAGAGTCTCTCTAGTGTGTTTTGCCTATTCACATTGAATAAATTAAGCGTTGTTGTCTATTATCAATGAGAAAAAGGAAATCATAATTCAACAATCACCAATTTATACATTACTACCACATAACATGGGGGCTTCTTGGACTAATTAGAATTTAGGGGACCAGAAGCCTATAGAGAATTTCCCACATTTGTTTCTTCATTTCTTGATTTTCGAGATTTATCAATTTTCTAGTAGATTTGGCCCATCCAAACATATTATCGAACGAAATCGAGTCAAACTTTTGGCAATTACAGTCATAGTTAAATTTATATTTAAATGACGTTGAATTCAGCCTGCCTCCTCCTCGACCTCAGGCAAACATTTTAAATTTTACATTGTGTTGAATAATTTACGAAAAGTAGTCAGGCAATAATGAAGGCCTATCATAATATGTATGTATCAATATCCTACTTAATTCTCACGCACATATAATTAGAAACTGAATTTGATTATTTATTTATTATTTTTATTTTTTTTGGGGATCAAACTCGATTTTTTGGATCACAACTTATGAGCTATATCAAACTCAGTTGAAATTCTCAGGTTATTGGATTAGTAGTTTAAAAATGACATGATAAATACAGTCTTGTTTCTATTAAGTATATTAATTTGCAAATAGCTGTGTGACTAAAATTATGCTATATATGTTGCTAATTATAGTATATCTTTTATACAATATCTTTAGAATAAATAATTTTATTTTAGATTAAATATTTGGTTATTAAGTTTATTTAGGCTCAACAAAGTCTTGATTGTCACTATAATTTAAGTTAATTAACATAAAAATATTATCTTTCTGTGAACGAAAAACGCATAAAAGATGGTGTATATAACCTGAAAAATGAAAAAGAAAAAAAAAAGGTAACATAAAACACATATGTTGGGTTAAAAATTGATCGAGTTTATTTTGTCCAACGGCGTGTGGAGTTGGACATACGTTCCCATGATAAGTGGGGCCCATTTTGTTGCAGTAAAATGCTCCTCTCCGCCATGAAAACACAAGAACAAAACTAGTAGAAAAATGAGATTTTCTTACATTACATTACATGTATGATCAAAGACAACAACCCCATTTCCCTCTCTCTCTCTCTCCTCTCTAACATGTAATAGGAACAATTAGCCGTCACTTCTTTCCACTCCCTCTCTACCTCTAGACCGAGAAATTAGCATCCAAAGTGAAACTGGCCGCCGGCGATATAAACAGGAGAAAGAGGACTTGGGGACTATTTTGGTAATATCATATTTATGTGGGTGCACTCCGATGCCACTCTCCGGTAGAAAAAGACCGTTTTGCCCACCGTCGCTGGCGCTGCTCCTGCTGATATCAGTTCTGCATGTATGGATTTCAGGCCAAATCCGGGTAGGGGCAATTCGGTCATTTCCACACCACCCCGCGAGCAAGAATCAAACCCAGATTTTCAGAGCGTATTTCGAAGCCAGAATTTCCGGTCTCAACGTTACCAGAAACGGTACTTTTCTTGATAATAAAAGGAGAATTCCTAGCTGCCCAGATCCTCTCCACAATTAGCTAGTAGATCTAAATTTTATATTTTTTTGGAGTTTTTACATAGTATTTTCTTGGATTTTGTCCAAAATACCCACGTTTTTTCTCTTATTTGTCATCATGAAACCCAATGTATCTCCCTCTGTTGTCCTAGCTTGATTTAGTGTTCATATTCACGGGGTAAACCGTGGGTATTTTGGTAATTCAAGATTCTTCCTTGTTTTTGTTGCTTCAAACTTCAGAGATCAAGAAGATGATGAGGAACAAACAATCATGTTGCATTCATTCGAGTTCTTGAATTAATTTAATCATCTCTAATTAATTGTGATTTCACTATTCTCAATCTTAAATGGCACAAACTTTCATGTAATTTTTTGGTGTTATGTGTTCTCAAATTCCGATTCAATAACACGAGAAGTCAATTTAATTCAACATCAGTGACCCAAAATACATAAAAAAATAAAATTATGGTTTTCAAACTACAAAGATATCAGATTGCAGAATATCGCAGATTTTGCTAGTGTTGTCGCTGTTTCTTCGGTCAAGCCAAAATTTTATATGGCTTTACGGAGAATTGAATTGAGGCACAGTTTACATTTTTGGTATTGCTTAAAGTTAAAGTGATATATATTTATCACTTTAAGTGGCTTTACGGAGAATTGAAAGGAGTAAAACTTTTTTACACTTTGGGATTTTGGTGGAGTTACCTCATTTTTCCATAAGTGGTAACTGCAGATTCTGTACACTTGTCATTTAGTACTCCTCATACTTCTCTACAAAAGTTACCTTTGCAATTCTTCTTCTTATATATATATATATATATATATATATTTGTGATTGATGTGTCTGGGATTGACTGTTGCATTTGCAACTTCCATCTATCTTTGATGTGGCTTTGCCGTGAAGCCCTAGCTAAAACTGCTTTGAATTATCCAATGGGGAGCCACATAGGAAATTTCAAGAATTTCAATGGAGTTTTCAGTTTTTTCTGAGGTTTTAATTTCGTAAGGTGTATAGTTTTTGACAAATTCAACTTTTATATGAAAAATCGCAAGATAAAGAAATTTTAACCACTCTCAAAATTAAGTGATTTTTATTGTAGTCCACGAACATTCGTTCCTCACCAATCATAATTTCGATTTGATGGGTTTTTTTTTCCTGGAATCGGGATATAAATAAGTCTGATTTTATTTAATTGCTTGGTATATCTTCGAAAATTCTTCTCGGCAGCTTCTTTACTTGAATTGGGTCGATTTTTGGTTGTGTTAAAATGGTTTAGATTTACACGCAGTAGTTTATTTGGGTGTGCTAGTGTGTGAAAATATCGCTAGCGTATGGTAACTGATTGAACTGTCGCTTTTAGAGTAAATTTGATTTTCACTAATATGGGACATTACTTGTACAGACACGAGCTTAGACATATAGTTTTAAACTTGCTAGAAAAAAGTGTGCGGTAAAAAGTGGTTAATAGGGGTGAACTCGTTGGTTGAACAACTGCAATTAAACACCTAAACCTAACCAATATCATTACAAATTCAACATCTTTTGTAAAGTCTAAAAACTAAAAGTGTTTACAGGCATAGGGATGAGAATAGATCGAATCAAATCCTACTAGATTTTGATGCAGCGTGCGTGCGTGGAACAGAAAGAACAAGATCAAAACTCGTTGATTCAAAGGAATACCGAGAATTGACGATAAGAGATAAATCTCGATTTCATAAAAATATCAAAAGCTGCCAACGAAATGAAACAAACGAAGATTAAATACTAACCCTAATCTCCGAAAATACAAGAAATGCCAGAAAGGCCCAAACAAAAATCCGAAGTTGCAAAATAACCCCAAAAACACTAAACTGCGAATTTGATCCTCTAAATGATGGAATTTGCCCAAACGTCGACACCCGAAAAACACTAGGTTTTCCTCGAAATCTGAAACTTCCCAGAATTACAGCAATTCTTCGGATGATCCGCGCGTTTCATAAAATCATCCGCAACTTGCGCCGCATCAGATTTAGATTCAGATTAATTTTTTTTGCTTAGATCCAGATTTGTTTCAGATCCATCGGATCCAAAAAATGAGATACAGACGACCCAAATCCATAGGATCTATATGGTCCACAATTTAGACCCGAATCTATATATATTTTCTTCTAACATAAATCTTAAATCATCAAAAATTCACAATAACACCATTACACCCTAATAATCATCTGGATCTAAAATAACAATAATTGAAAATAAGTCATTACAACATTAATGCATAAAAAATATTGCAATCATCCGAACTAAGTTATGACACTTGAGCTAACTCAACCTGCATGGTTTAGTATAATAAACATTTTGAGCTCCTTAAGGGGATATCATCATCCTAAACGGATATGGTGACTCGATACTGGTAACTAGCTTGACATACAAGCACCGCCACCACCCAAGATGCAGAGAATCTTGTTATCTCATGTAACTATCACCCATAACAAGTCAAAGTGATGGTCAGTAACTCATACTCATCTAAAATCTTATCGAGATTTAGATCAACGTATATTCACCGAGATCTAGGTTCTTCACGACTGTCAGATAGAGGAATTCATCTCACTGTGATCCATCAATAAGTACCAACGTAGACAAGCAACCAAGTCAAGTCACTTCTTATCTATACTGCAGCCTATACCGATAACTTATCCTCAAGTTGTCTCAGTTGTGATCATTTTTATATCTCAACTAGTTTGACCAATTATACAGACTTATGTGATCTTCTACACACTGTATGATCTAACTTTTGTATGAGATAATGAGACAACATATGCAATCAAATAACAATTCAAATAGGAGATTGTAATAGTGGTAACATGAAACATTATACACAAGCTCAACCATTCTGCTTTCAGTATACAAATCCAGCACTTTGAGCTTTGAATACTTTGGACAATAGGAATGTGTAGCATTTTGGTTAGTTGCCTTCAAAAGTGGGATTCTACACATATTTATATAGAAGACGATGAATAGTTTCATTGGATTGAGCACCAATCACATCATTCTATTTGTCATTTGAATTCTTCTCGTTTGAATCTTTGTACGTCGCTATCAGGGTTTGCATCATCATACACTATAGCTTCGCAACTCTGAAAAAGGTCTTCTGACATATTAGGACCTTTTGCATATGAGCAACGACATGTGGCAAGTCAAACACTCAAAGCTTAAATATTTTCATGTTTTTCCAGTTGAGTTGATTTCGTGTTTTATAAGTAAGTTGACTTCTAATTGGGCTAGTCGAAACAACTCCATCTTTTATCAGCAGCTGGACTCCCGTCTTTTATCAGTTTGAGAACCTGAGTCAGTTTGATGCTTTCAACTTGACGTAGAAATAGTCAGCTTTGACATTTCATCAGCCAACTTTCACTTGATACCGTCAGCTTTGACTACTTGTCACCAACTTTGATTATTGATCAACAACTTTTGATTTCCAGTTGCCAGCTTTAACTTCTACTAGCTAACTTTGACTTTTGTTAGCCAACTTTGACTTCCACCATGGGCAGTTAGCTATTGGTATGACACTCAGTCATATCCTAACTCCTTTTCTTCCAGCAGCGCCGAGTCTTCAGTCTTCGACTTCACTCTAGTAGCTCTTTTCATCAGCATCGCTACACTTCATACATCAAACATCAGTTGGCCTAACTTCAGTCTTCGGTCTTCAATACGCGATCCATTAGTTGAGCTTCTATCAATTTTTTTGGTACTGATACTCCTATCAGTATGATCGACTTTAGTAGTATTCGAACTCCTTCAGTCTTGGACCTATCTTGAAACTTGTAACAAAAACCCATAACTCCAGAACAAGTGAGCATTATTAGTTACATCAGTATGGTAATCATCAAAGGTTTCGGGATCAAATCAAAACACACATTTAAGATAGACTTATCACCAACAGTTTAGGAATTTTTCCAACAATTTTCCCCTTTTTGATGATGCCCAAAACCTTATGAAATATACTGAAAACAAACCAGATAAGTAGATAACCAGTTTCAGCAGAGGGACTTGATTTTCCCTTGCTGTGATCATCATTTTCTGCAAAATAGGCTTAGTTCAGCATAATAAGGTTTAAAGCAAGTACAGATCCTAGACAAAGAGTCATTGTTGTCAGGGTAAACTGGGCCATTTTTATAGATGATAGATTGTTGAGATTACAAAGATACATCAGTTATAGATATAATCAACAACAAACCTATACAAGACTATTACAACACATCTGACCAGTTCATCTTGTCCTCTGCCTCATCTTCTTTTCATCCGTTAGCTGTCCATACATAGCAAAAACTCACGTGCCCAACTTTTTGAATTCTACTGGCTACTACACTGGATCTATCTTCATAAGCTCGATAACTACTAGAGACTCTTGCTCGATTTGTACATGATCAATGAAGTTTTCTTGTATCGAAGATGGCAAACTCTTTTCGGAGGGGTAGTTATGCTTACATGCTGCCTGGCTGCGGGCGTCACTGTTGGTTGTTTTCGAAAAGGAAACAATGTATTCATGGTGAATCTGGTGTTCGGTGGGAAAGGTTTTCTTTTTGGGTGTCATGTTTGTATGTAAGTAAGAGATTTCAAAAATATCAGTTGAAAGCTTGAGAAATTTGAACGTGAGGAAATGATGATTGTTTATGGAAAGCATATTTATAGGCACGTAAATAGTGTTGACCACGCGCTTATCATTTTAGGAATAACCATTTCACCTTTTACACGTATCTCGGTATAGTAAAAAGTAAAAGAACTTATGCATTTTTATAATATTTTTCTGACAATACATTAAATGCGATGATAATATCCTACGCACACCGAGTCAACTTCTAGAGGAATTAATTCAAATCATTAAACATAAATGAATCGAAGTAAATTCTAAGTGTTTAATGCATCAGTAAGGCATTGATTTCAGTATGCTTTACCTATTTGCGTTATCAGTATGATGAATAAGTATACTTACTAGTCAGCAGCACATAGCAGTTAGCTGATATCTCTTTAGTAGATGGTTATGAGATCAAGTGGCACTGATACTGTTTAATGTTACTAGTTCACGTTGATACTGATGGCAATCAGTATCGTCCTTCTATTCTGGTATTCGTCAGTCTGATTTACCACTTTGGATCACCAGATTACGCTTTTGACTTCTGGTAGTCAGCTTCGACTTTCAACCATGGGCAGTTAGTTGCTGGTGTGATAGTTAGTCATATTCTGACTCATTTGCTTCCAATAAAGCCGAGTCTTCAGCCTCGATTCAATCTTCCGATGTCAGTCTTCAGTTTTTTGACTTCAGTCCAGTAGCTCTGGTCATTAGCATCGCTATACTTCAGTCTTCAGATATCAGTTGGCCTGACTTCAGTCTTCGGCCTTCAGTACGCGATCCATTAGTTGAGCTTCTATCAGTTGCGCTAGTACTGATGCTCCTATCAATATGGCCGATTTCAGTACTGCTCGAACTCCTTCAGTCTTGGACATGTCCACACTGATAGTTCTTGCTGAATCCTGTAATAAAAACACCTAACTCCAAAACAAGTGAGCAGCGTTATTGCGTTAGTTACATCAGCAGGGTAATTATCAGAGGTTTTTGGATCTAATCAAAACACATAGTTAAGATAGACTTATTCCCAACAGTTTAAGAATTTTCCCAACATAGAGAGAGGTTCAAAATAAGAACCATTTTAAAGTGAGAACTAAGAAGACAAAGTTTCACTATGAACAAATTGAATTTGCTATGAAATTTGTTGCGAAAGTTACTGAATTCAAAAATTAAGAAATTTTCAATTGGGTTCAAATCCATGAAGTGCAAAAATTCTATTTTTTTGAATTTATTAACTTTTTCAATCGTTCTCAAGTTTTCAAGGTAAAAATAGCTTTTACGTTAACCTCCCATATATATGTATATATATAGTTAGATTCAAATGAGAACCATTTTTATGTAAAAAACAAGAACCAAATGAATTATCTATAAAAATTGATGAATCTGTTGGGAAAGTTACTCAATCCAAAAATTTGGATTTTCACCTGGGTTCGAATCCCACGAGGGGGTGAAAATTCTTTTTTTTTTATTCAGTAATATTCTTGAAGGATTCATCAACTTATATAGCGAATTCATCATTTTTAGTTCTCATGTTCTTATAATAAAATGGTTTTTACATTAATCCTCATATATATATATATATATATATATATATAGAGAGAGAGAGAGAGAGAGAGAGAGAGAGATGTTTAAATAAGAACTACTTTTAATTTGAGAATAAAGAACCACAAGAATTCGCTATGAAAGTTGATGCATCCGTTGGGAGAGTTACTAAATCTAAAAATTCTTAATTTCAATGGATCCGAATCACAGAGGGGCGAAAATTCTATTTTTTTTAATGCAGTAACTTTCATGATGGATATATCAACTTTTACATTGAATCCATCATTTTTTATTTTCATGTTCTCACGATAAAAATGATTTTTACATTAACCCTCCTTTATATATATATATATATATATATATGAATTAGATTATGTACATACAAGTTTTATCCTATAAAATAAGAACAATTGTTTTCTATTGAATTTCTTTGTTTAACTGTCACGATTTTATTTATTTTTATCCATTTTTCAATTGTTAATATGAGAATAAGGGTTTTAAGGTATTTTTTCTATGTTTGTTTCGATCCCAAATTTGTAGGAATTGATTAATTGTCAATGGATACGATCAATTTTTTTTCCTAATATTAATTAGTTACCTTTTTATCATTTATTTTTATTCCTATTTTTAGTGTAAAGCTATTCTCCAGAAAATGTTGATTGTGTTCATCTGTTGTTTTTAATTCCAAGTTTATTCATGTCTGGCAAATTGGGTGTTTCCCAAAAACGATGTATTGTGTTTGTCTAAATGCATACTAAAAATTCTTATTGAATAAACTGTCTTAAGTGCATATTTCCAAATGCAAAAAGTATCTAAATACACATTTTTAACATCTAAATTATTTAAACACATATTTTAAATTGTCTAAACACATATTTCAAATTGTCAAATTATCTAAAATGCACATTTTTAGCATCTAAATATGACACTTAACAAATGCAGATCGACACTGTACAAATGCAGATCGACACTGTACAAATGCACATGAGAGAGAGCATATATATATAGAAAGAGTGGAATAAAAAATTTAGTGATTGTTGAATATTTGATTTTGTATAGAGAAAAAAATAGAGAGAATGTTGGATTTATATACTAAAAGTAGGTTGTTTGAACTTGTGTGCGATGTCTCATGTTACCACTATCCTGATCTCCAATTTGAATTGTTTATGATTACATATGTTGTCCTTTTATCTCATACGAAAATTAGATCATATAATGTGTAGAAGATCATAGAAATCTGTATGATTGATTAAACTTATTGAGATATAAACTTGTATCACAACTAAGACAACTAGAGAATGAATTGTTGGTATAAGCTGCAGTATAGATAAGAAGTAATTTGGTTAAGTTTCTTCTTGACGTATTGATGAATCATAGTAAAACACGTTCATCTATCTGACAGTCGTGAAGAACCTAGGTCCGATGACTTATCATTAATCTAAAGCTCGATAAGATTCAGAAGAGTATGAGTTGCTGACCATCACTTTGACTTGTTATGAGTGAGGGTTACATCAGATGCCCGATATTACCTCCATCTTGGATGGTGGCAGGCTCGTACGTCATGCTGATTATCTATATCGAGTAACCGTATCCGTTTAGGATGATGACGTCCCTTAAGGAACTCAAAAAGTTTATCATACTAAACTTGCAAGTTGTGCTAGCTTAGGTACAATAATGAGGTTGATTGGTACTACTTAAGAAAATAATTAAAAAGTTAAATATTTTAAGCAATTAGAGTGTTAATAATTAACGGACGTTCGATATCTTAAATATGGGGATTTGTAAGTCTAAATATTAGCCCGATTCAACTTCGATAATAAAAGGATAAGTTAACATTTGTTCTCTAACAAAATGAATTTATGTTTGTAAATTAATTTATGTCCTGGGTTAGACATAAGAAAGTAATTCATTTGATGCACATCTTTATTCCTTATATTTGATCCCTGAACTGACCGTCAAGGCCTTTTATCATGGAATTTTTGACCCCCAATATATAGAGTCATAGTGAAATTGAGCTTTATTAATTGTATTATTTATTTAATGCATCTCATAGTTTATAGATAATTATATAACATAAAAAGATAATTATTATATTCATTAGATATATTGGAATTCAAATCTGATTAAAGTTTGGAGAGCATTAAAAATACTAGAGAGGAAAAAAATCAGTAGTATCTTAATACTACATCAATTTTCAAAAAATACAAGGAGGGAGAATATTTGGTGATCTTCATAGCATACTCTCACTCAGTATTGAAGATCAGACAACCGAAGCACAATCTAGAATATCAAAACTGGAGTCTGCAATTGATACGCTTTGCCAGAAATTCTTAGGTAAACACAAAAAAACTCATATGTGACAAAATTATTTATATAAGAGTATGCTAGGAATATAATCTATGTATGATGAATTAAACATCTAAGTTAGATCTTAGAAAGCAAAAAATAATATTTCCTTTCAGAGAAAAATTGATTTTACATTCATACCCATAGTGTGTGCCACATCATCAATCTGTATAATTCATGAAGATTTAATCTTTTTCGTGAATATTTGTGCATGTAAGGGTGTTTTTGTTTTTATTTTCACTCTGTAAAGGTATTTCACACAATAACTTACCACTTAAAAATTCTTTGTGAAGTAATTTCAAGTATTTAAAAATTAACCACGAGTATTATAGTTCATTGGTTATTTTTTTCCTTTGTAAGAATGAGATATTTGGATACGAATCACAATCCTCTTATCCCTCAATTCAAAAAATAAAATAAAATCAATATAATACTGCAAATACACTAAAATTTACAAATATTATATTGAATATAAATTTGATCAGAATATGTACCTCTGTAGACTGAATTGGCCCGTATTTTCGAAGGGTGAACCTTATGCTAGACCATTTCACCAGTCGAGATTCATAAGACGTATGGTATTCATACTTTAACTTAAATACAACCATACACTAAATTATACAAATATTCCAACTATCTCACAAAAACTGATGTCTGACACAAAATTCGTGTAATTCTTAAATGCATATAATGTATAAAGCTTAACAAATAATCATAAATTATAATTGTGTGAAATCCAAATGTAGTCAAAGGAAACTTGTCACATGATGCCTTAAATGAACATAAGATGATTGAGAAATTTCATAAGATAATAAAAGTATAGGCGTTGGAGGCTATTATTTTACCCAGAAGAAGTTAGATAGATTGACAGGAAGGTGCAGGGGGAGATTGATCATTACATACATAATCTGATTCAACTTTAATGGAAGACAGATCCATTCCACACAACAGTTAAAATTTGGTCCACTTCACAATCAAACGCCAAAATTTGGCTGAAATCCATATAAATATAACCTCTTTGTCATTTTTCTTGTAAAAAAATGTGTGCAGACAAAAAATTATTACCGAATGGGAACAAGAGTTACAGGATTGCTTCAGGGGCAATTATGGAGATATGCTATGATTTAAAAATATCGCTTTTAACTTTCCTCCGATTGGGATGAAGGTACGAATATAATTTGAGGAACCTAAAATTGAATTTTTTGATGATATACGGAGCGCTAAAATAAAAATTTCGAAGGTAATGAATGTAGAGGTGGTCTCCGAGGGGTGTAATCGAACCGAGCCGAAGCCAACACCATCTTTCAAGTTTGGTTTGTTTAAGATCGAATGTAGTCTCGAGTTTATTTATCGAATATTTCGAGCTCACGAGCTTATTCGAGCTTTAATCGAACCCAAACAAGTTTTCTAAATTTAGATATATGTTTAGAATATTGATTATTTTATTTTAAAATAAATTATTTTATCCATAATAACACAATATATTTATTGATTTCTTAGAACAAATAAAATAGTTAGAGATTTAACACAATAGTTACTAATTATAGAAAGAAAATCATTATATCTAGTTAATAATTTTATATTTTCAAAGTAAATCGCTAATCTAACTTGTTCACGAGCTAACGAGCCAAATACTATCATGCTCAAGCTTGGTTTGTTTAGCTAACGAGCTTCACTAAACGAACTCGAACGAACTTTTATCGAGCCGAGTCCGAATAGCTCACGAATAGTTTGGCTCATTTACAGCCCTAGTCTCCTGTATATATGTCCTTACATACAGACTTTGATATTGTTTTCAGTGTAAACAATATTTTTCTTCAATATAAATGATAATATCTAAATTATTGGGTAAAAAAACAAATGATACTTTCCTTTAATGTAAATGATATTTTTCTTAATAAAAATAATATTTTTATCCATCCTCACCGTACGGACAAATGTACTGGAGTTTTTGTGATGAATGTAAAGTTAAAATGTAGAAAAAATAAAAATGGCTGGGGTGTTGAAGCTCCCCTACTACCCCTAAACCTGCCTTGTCTATGAAAGAGGAGACATATTTTGTATATGGTAATTTTTTTTGGGGGGAGGGGGGAACATGCTTTTGGAAATTGAGGTCTTATGTAAGTTGTTGAACAAATAATTCATTTTACACAAAAACTCTTGTACATCCGTTCGGACGGTGCGGATGAACAAAAATATCATTTGTTCTTAACAAAAATATCATTTATATTGAAAAAAAATCATTTATTTTTTTACAGTGTAATAAGAAAGTATCATTTATATTGAAGAAAAATATCATTGTCCGTACATGCGGACGTTCGCTCAAGAGACCGACTCTTCATGTTAAGGTTATTCTTAATACGCATAAGGCATGTCGTCTGTGTCAATATCGTATCCGAAGACAAATTTGTCGTTTTGCTTTGGACTTGGTAGAATAAATCTTAGCCTCCTAAGAATTTTGGTGTTACTTTTGTTTTGGAAAAGAAAATGTTGGTGGTTTGGGCTTAGAGGAGCATATCCTTTCTAATTGATCCCATTTTTTTTACTTAACATGTATGTTTGGTTGGTTATGTAAAACTCGTGTTTCATAATATACATATACTGTAGTTAAGTATAGTTGTGTTAGGATTAGAATTTCGTCCCATTTTAGCACATCATACAATGCTGAGTTAAATATAATTCTTTAGTGGTCAAGTTCTGATATGTAGCATAACAACATTGTTTTTATTAGTAAATAGTAAGAAATTAAATATACTACTCCTGAAACAAAGTTAAATATTTTAAAATCTAAACAAAATGAAAAATTTAGTTGGAAAAAGAAGAAGTCTTGTGTACCTTTTTGAAGGCAGACTCCGTTGAATTGGGTGAGTGTTGGGTTTGAATTTGATAGACAAAGAAAATAGAAAAAAGAAATGGGAAAATGTAGAGATTTATTTAGATGGAGGTTGGAAAATGTCACGTTACGTATTGTGCGGCGGGACAAGCCAAGGGTTGAAAAAAACTCGTGTAAGGCTTTGTTTGCTAGTTTCTTGGATTGGAATCAAATTGACTCAACTTTTGTCCTTTCTGCATCTTTTCCTCCAAACACGCACTTACTACTCTTGGATTTTCAGCTACTCTTGTAAGTAATCTTTTATCATCTTTGCAACTTTAAATCTTCAACTCCAAAAATAAATAAATAAATGCTTCGACAAACCACATCATCTATCAGGCATTAGAAATGAGACACAGGATATAATTGTGAATTTTTTAAAACAATAGTTATGGTGGATTTGTTATTAATTAAATCTTGGGACATTATTGTGAAAATCGCAAAATATTGAAATATTCTTCTTGTTGTTGTTATTATTATTATTATTATTATTATTATTATTATTATTATTATTATTATTATTATAATTTGCTTACTTGAAACAAACAGGGGTATTTGCATTTTCCCGCTGATATCTCAATTATCTCCGCTTGAATAGTTAGACGGGGTCTCATCGCCCGATCGGGAGGTCGAGTTGCACGGGGTCGGGGGGGGGTCTTAACTCTTGTTTTGGGCGACGCCTCGCCTGAGCCCAATAGGTAATCCTTTGGGAGATCGTAACATCCAAACCCTAGTCGCTAATAAATCATTCTCCGACGGTATGCAATGTTGGGCCTTAACTCTTGTTTTGGGCCAATAATCCTTCACAACAAACTAGTCGTTCGACAATGAGCCCAATAGGGTTTAGTCTCTTCAAGACAAATTATATATATGAGATCGTCTTTGAGAGCCGCTATCGAAAATCAGAACATAGATGATGGAGAGTGGAAACCCTAGTCGCTAATAAATCATGTTATGTCTGTCCGATGATGTTATCATCCTTTCGAAGCTGCCGTCGGTCTCGGAAGAAGTTGGAGTACAGGACGTAACCAACACAACGTTGGTGAAACTTGCGTGTGCGAGGAAGGTACCTCTCCGGGAAATAAAATTTTTTTGCTTGATTTGCAAAATTCTGCTCAACCGCTTTAATTGCTTTAGTATCGTTAGTATCGTTCAATCGTATGAGAATTTTGTTGAATCGTTTATTTTGGGAAAGATAATTTGTCTCGGAAGATGTTCGATTTGCCTCCACAGCAGAGAAGATCGTCATCAGCATCCGCTCGACCCTTTAAAATCGTGCATCGGGGCTATATGTTACGGGTAAAGGACATAAGAAATTTGGAAAGAAGAAGCCGAACTATAAAGTTCCAAAAGGTCCTAAACCCGAAGACATCTGCAATTATTGTAAAGAATCGGGCATTGAAAGAATGATTGCCCAGAAGAAGAAGCGTGGGAGAAGAAAGAAGGTATCGGCGGTTCTGCGGTGTGGCGTAAACCGATCACGACTCAAGAAGATCCGCCTGGTTGTAGATGAACAGTCACATCGTAATGATGTGTGGGTTCTAGATTCCGGGGCATCATACCATATTTGTCCTAACAGAGAGTATTTTTCGACTTATGAGCAGATAGATGGAGGCAATGTTTCCATGGCCAACAGTGCTGTCTGCAAGGTGGTTGGGATTGGCTCGATCGGGATACGGACACATGATGGGGTATTCGCACCTTGAATGAAGTCAGGCATGTTCCACAGATGACGAAGAATCGATATCATCGAGTCTTCGACGTGTGCGGTTTCGATTTCAAGGTGAAGGTGGAGTTATGTATGTCCGTCGAGGTTCAAAGGTGGTTCGACAGAGCTCAAACGTGGTACTTTGTATTTTCTGCGAGGTTCTACCGTGGACTGGTTCTGCTGGTGTTGCATCATCTGAGGTTCGGACGAGGATATGACCAAAGCTATGGCATATGAGGCTCGGTCATATGGGAGAAAGAGGGATGCAGATTTTGTCAAAGCGAGATCTTCTTTCTGGGCATAAAATGCGTAATCTTGAATTCGCGAACACGTGTGTTTGGGAAGCTTCATCGCAGCAAGTTTCCAAAGAAGGGTGTTCATCAGACCAAGGGGACACTCGACTACATTCATATGGATTGTTGGGGTCCGTCACGGGTTGAGTCTATTGGAGGTCACATATATTTTGTGTCTATGATTGATGACTACTCAAGGATGACTTGGGTGATTATGATGAAGCATAAAAGTGAAGCTTTCAAGAGGTTCAAGCAGTGGAAGCGTTGGTAGAAAATCAGACTGGGAAGAAGATCAAGCGATTGCGAATTGATAATGGTGGAGTTCTGTTCGTCGAGTTCAATGAGTTCTGCAAGGATGAAGGGATTCCTCGACACCACACTATTAGAGATACACCGCAGCAGAATGGTGTGGCAAAACGCATGAATCAGACATTGTTGGAGAGAGCGAGATGCATGCTCTCTAATGCTGGTTTGGCTAGAAGGTTCTGGGTAGAAGCAGTAAATACGGCGTGCCATCTGATCAACCGTGGACCTCACACTGGCATTGATTGCAAGACACCTTACGAGGTTTGGTCTAATAAACCTGCAGATTATTCGTTGTTGAAAGTTTTTGGTTGTATTATTTATTATCATGTGAGTGAGGGTAAATTGGAGCCAAGAGCTAAGAAGGGTATATTTGTTGGTTTCGAGGATGGAGTTAAGGGATATAGAATCTGGTCACCTTCGGAGAATAGATTTATACTCGGTAGGAATGTGATCTTTGATGAGAAATCTATGCTTAACCCGATGTGAAGTCCATTGGTGCGAGAGAATGGTAGTAGTGTTGATAAGCGGTGGAGCCGCAAGTCACTCTTGATGAGAGTAAATCACAACCCAAGGTGGAGAAGATCAACATAGTACTGCTGAAAGTAATGGTTCAGAGGTTCATTCAGATGCTCGCTCAGACAAGCATAGCTGTTGATAGAGCCAGAAGAACAGGCATGAAGCCTCCTTTGAGGTACGGTTTTGAGGATATGGTGACTTATGCATTACAAGTCGCTGACGAGGTGGAAGAGGAAGAACCATCTGCAAATGAACCATCCACATATAAAGAAGCTGTTTCAGGTAGTGAGTCTGCTCAATGGCTCGCTGCAATGGGAGAAGAGATGGAATCACTTGCCAAGAATCTGACTTGGAAGCTGGTCAAACGGCCTAAGGAGAGGAAGATTGTTACTTGTAAATGGATCTTCAAGAAGAAGGAAGGAACCACACCTGATGAAGGTGTCAGATACAAAGCTCGGTTAGTTGCAAGAGGGTTCACGCAGAAGGAAGGGGTTGACTATAATGAGATTTTCTCACCAGTGGTCAGACATACTTCTATCAGAGTGTTACTAGCAATGGTGGCACATCAGAATTTAGAGCTTGAGCAACTGGATGTGAAGACGGCTTTCCTACATGGAATGTTGGAAGATGATATCTACATGACTCAGCCAGATGGGTTCCATGTTCCTGGAAAGGAAGATTATGTTTGCAAGCTGGAGAAGTCCTTATATGGACTAAAGCAGTCTCCAAGGCAGTGGTATAAGAGGTTTGATAGTTATATGATACAGTTGGGATACAACAGGAGTCCGTATGATTGTTGTGTGTATCACAGCAAAGCTGATGATGGTTCAATGATTTACCTTGTTCTATACGTGGATGATATGCTCATAGCTGCGAAGTCCAAGTCTGATATTCAGAAGTTGAAGGATCTACTGAGTGCTGAGTTCGATATGAAAGATTTGGGTGCTGCTAAGAAAATTCTGGGTATGGAGATCTATAGGGAAAGGGAGCAGAGGAAGCTTTTCTTGTCACAGAAGAGCTACATTCAGAAGATATTGTCAAGATTTGGCATGTCTACCGCCAAGCCTATTGATACTCCGAGTGCAACAAATATTCATTTATCCTATGAAAATGCACCAAAATCTGAATCTGAAAAGGAGTACATGTCTCGAGTCCCGTACTCTAATGCAGTAGGGAGTTTGATGTACGCCATGGTCTGTACTAGACCGGATCTTGCACATGCTGTTAGTGTTGTCAGCAGGTTCATGGGACAACCTGGAAAGGAGCATTGGCAGGCTGTGAAGAGGATTTTCCGTTACCTTAGAGGTACGTCTGATGTTGGTCTCATTTATGGAGGTGATACTCACCGCTCACATCTTGGTTATTCGATTACGATTATGTTGGAGATGTTGATGATGAAGATCTATGACTGGTTATGTATTCACTCTTGGTGGTTCTGTTGTTAGTTGGAAGACAACTTTGCAGGCTACAGTTACTTTGTCTACAACCAAGCGAGTATATGGCGTTGATGTGTCGCTAAGGAGGAATTTGGTGAAAGGACTAGTTGGTGATCTTGGTCTACATCATGATCAAGCTATTGTGTTTTGTGATAGTCCGAGTGCAACTGCTTAGCGAGGATCGGGTCCACCATGAGAGGACCAAACATATTGATGTGAGGTATCATTTTCGAGGAATGAGAAGAGAATCAAGGTGATGAAAGTAGGTACCGCGATAATCCTGCCGATATGTTCACCAAGCCGGTCCCTCATAGCAAGTTTCGACATTGTTTGGACTTGCTAAACGTCACAAGTCGTTAGTTGTCCAAGGAGGACAATTCGAGGCGAGAAAGGCGAGTCTGTTCATCCGGCATTGTAATGATGCATCTGCAGGAGGATTCAAGTCAAGGTGGAGATTTGTTGATATGCCTGAATTATCTCTCGCTCGAATAGTTAGACGGGGTCTCCGCCGGTCGGGTGAGTAGGGTCAAAGGCGACGCCCGCCTGGGTCCGGGGTCGGGAGACGCCCGCCCGACAGTATGCAATGTTGGGCCTTAACTCTTGTTTTGGGCCTTACTAGTCGACAATGAGCCCAATAGGTTTAATCTCTTAGTACTATATATATGGTCTTTGAGAGTCAGAATCTGAACATCCGAAACCCTAGCCGCTGATAAATCTGTTCTCCTTTTCTGCCCGTGGACGTAACCAATACAACGTTGGTGAACCACGTATATCTGTGTTTGCTTTACGTTTCTGTTTCTTAATTGCTCAATAATCCTATTCTGTCACAACATTCCCAACATATATATCTGTTTTAGTTTTGACATCTTAAAAATAAAAAATGAAAGATAGTTTCGGCTAGGCCTTGAAATTATAGTCCAGTTCTTTATTAAAATGTAATAACTTTTTTTCTCCAAAAAAAATGTAATAGACTTTCTTACCGTAATGCGCCTCGGTTTAATGGTATTTAGAATTAACACGTTTTCATTTTGAATTACTCTGTACATAGTTGTATAGTAGAAACATGCCGATTTTATTTTTCCAGTTATGTTAAATGCTTCGTTTGAATCTCACTTTGAGACCTCAAGAAAGAGAAAATAATCAGAAAGCCCAATCCACGAACAAAATAAACAAGATTTCGACAGTAATGTCACAATTTAAACCTTACGATATATTTACTTGTACTCGAACATTATTTTGATTTCTGTATGACATAAAACAAAGTCGTTTACTTCGAAATTTTCAAAATTTTGATGACAATTAGTTTTTGGATAAGTTTAAAAATGATTAAGATTGAAAAATAAAGAAGAATCTGAAATATTATTTTTTTACTGTAAAATATAGTCGATAGTTGGAAATGAAATACTGATTTATTGTAAAATAGAAATAAAACTGTTGTATTTTTGAAAAATATTTGGAGAGGCTCAAAGTTGCACTGCAATATGAAGGCTACTTTTTTTTGACTCAAGAGGCCGATGGGTCCAATCATTGGTTAGAAGGCCCATTCACAATGTTATCTTGCCCACGCTCGTACAACTATCGTTACTTCTTCTTTTTTTTTTTTTTTTTTTTTAGAGAGGACTATAGTTCCCGAAGTAAAATAAGAGCTTCAGTTCCAAGTTCCACTAGTACTAATTAATACCAAGACTCTGTACTTAACTCATGCTGAACTCGAGCTTAATTTTATCGAACATATGAAATACTTATGATAGAGATGACAACGGAGTGAGGAGGGGTCGGGTTTTGCTTTCTTACTTCCATACACGCCTCATAAATTCACCTTGGCCCCGACCCAAACCCGTTTAAATTGGGTAGGGATTATCCCCGATAGGGAAAGTTAATTCGTCGGATACTTGTCATATAGAAATATATGTACAAAATTTGCTATACTCTGTCTTTAGGAAGTACATAGTACTAAATTTAGACAATATATTATGTTCATGTGGAGACAATAGAAAATTGACATGTGCCAATTTTTTTTTTCAGATTTTCTTTATTGTCGTTGAGGGACAAAGAGGAAAAAAAATCTCACAAAACAGTACTCTCCACCTCTTCGTCTCTGCACACAAAAATGGAGAAATTTTTTCATCTTTGCTATTTCATTTGCAAAATTCTAGAATTAAAAAATCTCCACCTCTTTTTGTCTTCAATTTCCTTCATCGTCTCTCCATTTTCCTTCTTCATCTCTACATTTTCTTATGCAAATTCCAGAATCGAAACCGTAGGTGCTATGTGACTGAAGATCTGCACATAAAAGCTATTATATAACTATGAATCTTCGATTTGATTCAAACACACAATGGTGTGGTTTTAATTTGATATATTATTTGTTTAGTTTGGATATGAGATTGTGTACACAACATCTTGTGTATACAATTTGATTGTATTCGTTCATTGCTCCAATTATCAAAAGATGCATACTTAAAACTGAACATGCATACTACTAAAAGAAACTTGCATGTATCAAGAGAAACCTATATATTTGCAAATAGAAATATACATATTATAAAACATAAAATTAACCAACATATTTATAAAACAAAAGTATGAATACATTAAAACAAATACTTTCATAATAATTCAAAGATAAATTAACCATTCTTGGACAAATTTGCATGTCAATAAAGACAAATATACACATAAAAACTTAAAAGTACATTTTAACGTATACAAGTATCTCATTCTTGCATTTATCTCTATCTCTCTTCTCCAATCTGCACAAACACTTTTCTTGTTGATTCATTATTTTCTTTCTTATTGATCCTTTGTTTTCTTAGGAAAATGGTTGAATAGAGGAACTCACGAACATTTGACGATCTAGGATGTCGAATTATAAAGCTAGAATGAAGCAACCTAAATGATAGAAGAAAGCCTGGAGGAATCAATCTCGTATGCATAATTGTTTTTCAACATTATATGTAATAACCCGGGTTACAGGTCCAAGACTCGAGAGGTTACGATAGGGTGGCTACTCAACTCAATCAAGTAAAATAAAATAAACAAATAATTAATTAAATCTTCACGGGACATAAGAGAACTTTGATCGACACTCTAAGGCAATATCCGAATCAAATTACTTAGACGAACACAGAGTATGAGGACTTCGATCCCGCGGAAGTTAAATATTTATCAAGTTTGAATTTAATTTCTCCGCATAGGTTGCATATTCACAAATGGTTAGGTCTTAGTTGTGGGCTACATGTCTCGATCAATACACTTCCATGTCGGAGTGTTATACAAAAACATAAACGACAATAAAGATCCACACTAAGGTAGACCAAAATCATAGGGAAACTGTCGTCTTGCCCTCCTTCCACCCATCGCTTATCCTGCAAAATATTTCGAAAGATATTTTGGGCTGAGTACTAAAACACTCAGTGAGTTAACTTGCCCATTTCATAAAACTTATTGCGAGAAATTAAATCCGGTGACAGGCATGTATACCCCATAATTGTAAAGTTTTTAAAACAGAAAACCACTTCACAGTTATGTAAAAATGTTTTCTTTTTTTTTCTTGAGCCGAAGCTCCTTAGCTCGAGTAATATTTCTAGGTTGGTGTTACCTTACCTTAACCCAAGGGATTACTCCCCAAGCCCCTTAATTTTGCTGTGGATGCGGGACTCGACCGAGCCACACCCACCAACAGACTTCTGGTGTACACAAAACCTCATCACTAAAGAGAATAAAGCTCGATCATTTCTGATTTCTTGGTCGAAGCCCTGGTGGCGTCAGTATTACTGACCCAGTAAGATAAGCACACAACAAAATATTTTACATGAATTCACAACTTTAACCTTAACAGCTTTGGGCTTACTAACCCAAGATATCTTGTAAAATATAACTCACATGTTCTTCCTCTGGACTATGCGGGGTTATTTGGATGGTTCACCTCTCTGTCTGACATGTCATACAAGATAAGCCTATGCCTTAAGTTGTTGGATTTGTATACTGGAAGTAGTTTGGTTGAGCTTGTATACAATGTTTCATATTACTACTATTACAATCTCCTATCTGAATTGTTTACTTGATTGCATATGTATGTCTCTTTATCTCATATATAAGTTAGATCATACAGTGAGTAGAAGATCACAAAAGTCTGTATGGTTGGTGAAGCTTAATGAGACATAAAAATGATCACAGCTGAGACAACTTGAGGATGAGTTGTCGGTATAGGCTGCGGTATAGATAAGAAGTGACTTGACTTGGTTGCTTGTCTACACTAGTACGTCTCGGACGTATTAATGGATCACAGTGAGATGAGTTCTTCTAACTGACCGTCGTGAAGAACCTAGATCTCGGTGACTTTACGTTGATCTAAACCTCGATAAAGTTTTAGGTGAGTATGAGTTGTTGATGATCACACTATTTTCTAACACAAAAACATGTAAGTAGATAGGTAAGTCGAGTATCGTATCCACAAGGATTGTAACGCGAAAACACAGAAGCTAACTCTACAATCCTTCATCATTATCCAAGTAACGAATTTGGTTTTGGAAAGGTTTGGGACTTCAAATATTAAATTCAAAGTCAAGAGTAACAAAGCAAATAAAACGAAAGCAATAAATATCAAGAGATAAATAAACTAAAAGACTAACCCTAGGGATGTATTAATCCTACCCACAGCGTGTGTTTATCCTGCTTCCTATTAACCAATTTTAATCCAGCCAAGATGGAAGATCACATATGTAACCAACAATTTCAGTTACAACAATTGTGGTAGTGAATTACTAATTTCCCTATTACTGTTACGTCTCTAGGTGAAAATTAGCAACTCCAAAAAGATTACAAAGAATATGCTTCCTACGAATGTTCCTATCTCAGCTACGACTCAAGGCTTATCCGTATTGTGCATTCAAAATCGATTGATAATTAAAACTGTTAAGTATTCAACAGGCAACTAGATATGCATCAAGATTGATCAGAAATTAACACATAATATTTAGCACCAAGAATCACAAATCAATGCCTCGAAGGTAAATAGCAACAACTAGAATCACCACACTTAGGATAGAATCATACAAACACTAGGATTAGAACTGGAATTTAGCTAGACATAACAATGGAAATAAAATACGAATGAATCATAAAAATAAGAATTGAATAGATTAAACCCGTAATGTAGCATCTGAAGAAAAATCTAGGGTTTGAATCCAAACCCGAGAGGTAAAAGGATAAAATCTGAATTCCTTCAGACGAAATCGTTCCAAAGCGATTACAAAGCGTTAATGTAGCATAGAACAACGATAAACTAAAGTCTAGATGAATAATAATCAAAGCTAGAATGAAAGGAAGACAAAATAATCTAAAAACTGAGTAAAAACGTGTGTAGAGCGAGTTGGAGGCACATGCACAAGTCTAGGGATATATATAGGCAATGGGCTGAAACCCTAATTCGCGCCAAGCAGTCGCGCCTAGCGGTCGGGCTAGCGGTCGCTAGCTCGGTCGCTAGCTGTGAGACAGTACGTTTCTTCGATGAGCTCGCGGCCAGGTTCGCGATCGCGTGGTTTTGCCTCGCAGCCGAGCTAGCGGTCGCTAGCTCGGTCGCTGGTCTTCAGACAATAGCTTTTTTGGAGATTCTCACTGGCAGGCTCGCTATCGTTGGCTATGCCTAGCGGCCGGTGATACACGTGGTTTTTACTCGTTTATTCATGCTTTATTTAGATAATTTTAAATCAGATTAAGTGAGTTTGTATAGTTGAATTACTGCTTTTAGCTATTTTTTGGAAGATACTGCTCTTGGGTTCCTCTTTGGTGTTTTGCAGGCGTTTAAGATGATAATCGAAACACGAAGCGAAGCACGCACTAAAGACGAAAAGAACAGGGGTTAGCGGCCACCCTAGCGGTCGCTAGCCCGACCGCGAGGTCGGGCGAAAATGTTCTGGAGGAAAACTTGCGACCGACCTAGCGACCGCTAGGAAAAAGCTAACGGTCGCGAGCCTACCCGTGAGAGACTCCGAAAAAGCAACTGCCCAAAAACTCGTGACCGAGCTAGCGAACGCTAGCTCGGCTGCTAGGCAAACCACGCGATCGTGAAGATGGCCGCGAGCTCATCGAAGAAATGCGCTGACTCACAGCTAGCGACCGCTAGCCCGGCCGCTAAGCGCTGCGGCCTGACGCGAATTAGGGTTTTCGGCCCATTGCCTATATATACCCCTAGGCCTATGCATGTGCCTCTCTCCACGTTTTTCCAGATTTTTGGCTTATAACTCAGTTTATTTTCATATTTTCTTGCTTTAGCTTATATTTCCATCCATCTAGGCTTTAGATTATTATTGTTCTACATTAGTTCTACGCTTTGTAATCGCTTTGGAACGATTTCATCCGAAGGAATTTAGATTTTCCCGTTTTTCTACTCGGGTTTGGATTCAACCCAATCATTGTTCTTCCGACACTACATTACGGGATTAATCTATTTAGTTCTTATTTTTATGATTCTTTCATACATTATTTCAATTTCTATGTCTAGCTAAATTTCTTATTCTAATCCTAGGGTTTGTATGATTATATCCTAAGTATTGTGATTCTTGCTATTTGCTATTTATCTTTCAATCATTGATTTGTGATTCTTGGTGCTAAATATTATGTGTTAATTTCTGATCAATCTTGATGCATATCTAGTTGCCAGTTGAATACTTAACAGTTTTAATTGTCAATCGATTTTGAATGCACAATACGGATAAGCCTTGAGTCGTAGCTGAGCTAGGAACATTCGTACGAAGCTTATTCTTTGTGATCTTTTTTGAGTTGCTAATCTTCACCTTGAGACATAACAGTAATAGGGAAATTAGTAATCTACTACTACAATTATCGTAACTGAAATTGTTGGTGACATATGTGATCTTTCATCTTGGCTGGATTAAAATTGGTTAATAGGAAGCATGATAAACATACGCTGTGGGTAGGATTAATGCATCCATAGGGTTAGTCTTTTAGTCAAATTTATCTCTTTGAGTTTTTATTATCATCTTTATTTGTTTTATTTGTTCTTGGCTTTGAATTTAATAATTGAAGTCCCAAACCTTTCCAAAACCAAATCTGTCACTTGGATAATGATGAAGGATTATTAAGTTAGCTTCTGTATTTTTCGCGTTACAATCCATGTGGATACGATACTCGACCTACCTATCTACTTGCACTTTTTTGTGTTAGAAAATAGTGTGATCAAATTTTGGCGCCGTTGCCGGGGATTATTTAGATTATATAGGAATAACTTGACAATTTGGAATTATTAATTCAAGTTGTAATTTTATTTTGTTTGTTTTACTTGCCAGAGCTAATTTCTCCTTTTCTCTCCAGGTAGTTTATGATCACAAGGTCCCAGGGACCTCCTGAGGTGCTTTTAGATCCAGAAATTGAAAATACCCAAAGGAGAAGGAGACGAGAAAGAAGAAGGCAAGAGATGGCAGGGAATCCGAATAACGGGGATGTACCTCCTGTCACAGCCCAACTTCATAATCAAGAGATTAGGCTGTGACTAATGACTCATCATGAACTATTAGGACTATTGATGATATAAAGAATTCATAAGATGGCATAACAACATATATGAAGAGAAAATAATAGTTGATATCAAAGGATGTATTGATTTCGAATAGAACAAAATGATTTGTTTTCATGAAGTCGAATGAATAAATGGAATGACGGATATATGATAATCAACATCAATAGACTTTTTGTCCAAAAAGGGAGTTTTTCCTTCACAATTACAATAATTTCATAACAACAATTCAAGTCAGAGTGTGGCAACAGAAAGGGTAGTTGAGTTATATGTATGAGGACATATGACTCTGGGCAATCACTTATAACAACAAACATAAAAGTTTTAATCAACAAGAAAAACTAGGTAGGCATCAACATAAGTTTAAAATAAACCTCCAACAACATAATATCATAACAAGTTCGACTCTAACATTCTCAAACATCGGTTACAATAACAATCAAACCATTTCCTATTCAGCTAACAGAAGGCATTAAGGAGTTCGACTCCAATTCACAACTACAAACCAATACCAAAATAGCTTCCAATATCACATGATTTCAAGGAGTTCAATCCCAACAACCACAACCAAACATAAGCAACAACGGAATTATGATAAACATTTCTAACATATATGACGGAAAACATAAGCCATGACAACCGCAGTGTTCTTCCAATTCCATCTCCATGATCTCAGCTCAACCTGCATGTTTAGAAATACATGCAGGGTGTGAGTACATAAGCACTCTGTGGACACATGTCGAAAACATTTAAAACTTTGCTCTTAGAGCTATAAGATTGACTTGCCATAACTTTGCCATACACATAGGTTTTAGTGAAAAACTTGTGCATGCTTTTCGCAATAAACACTTACTTGCTTTCATTTTCATAATTTTAAAACAAATGCACATGCATGATCTTTGTCTGCAGACATATTTCTCTTCCCATATCCACGTACTTTCTTTGTGTTGAGAAGTAGGCCTCCTTCTCAAACACACCTTGACCCGAAGGTCCATACCCGACGTCGGTAACATTCTTTCATTCATTCATTCTTTCTTTCTTTTCCGTGGATAGGCAATGCATTATGCTCATGCTCAAACATTCGGCAAGTCAATAATTTTGAATATCATGCAACATATAACGAAATAATATAATTTAGCACGTGCTATAAGTTTTTAGAAAGCCCACTGTTGAGTTATTCGATAAGCTTAATAAACTTTTCATTTTCTTCTTCCTCTTCCTCTTTAATCGCCTTCCCCTTTCTCGATGTACCTTGTATTAATCGATAATATCAATATATATAAATGACATTTCTTATCTATTAAACACATGTGATTTCTTCTAATTCATTCTTTTTCTTTTCTTAGGTTTTGTTTAGACATTTTTGTCTAAACTTTACCTATACGAATTTAAATATTTTGGGTCATTGCATCCTTCTATTCTTTAAACTTTCTTCACATTTTCTCTTATTCGACTCTCACGAGTTTACTTTAATAATAAAGAAACGTTTGATAATTATTTTATAATTATACTTAGTGAACTAAATTCACATTCTTTGCTTTAGTATTTAAGCATAACTTTACTTAACTTAAACTTTTTCATTACCAATGAAATAGTATGTCATTAACACACTTAAATGACATTTATTTCACTACTATCATACTTTTAGATGTATAAATAATTTCTATGTAATTTCATAACATAACTTTAGCTTTTCATTCTTAGTTTTAGATGTATAAATATGAATTCATTCATTCAAGATAAATATGAATTCATTCAACATAAATATGTGCATAAGCTTTAGCTTTTCACATTCTTAGTTCTAAAATTCTTAATTAAATTTCATTAGTACTTATTTACCTAATAAGTTTATAATCCATATGATTTACACATAATAGTATTAAACTTTAATTTCCCCTTTTTCTTCTATAATTTTCTAAAATTTTACTAATGTACATAAATTCTTTTTCTCTTCAACTTTACTTCAATTTCTCATTTATTTATCATATATCAACTTTAAACAGCAATAACAATAGCATATATTAATCTTAGCATAGACATGACAACTAAACACATAAACTAAAATTTTCCATTTTCAACATATGAACTTAGAAAATCTAATTAATTCACATGATGCTTAAATCATCATATTAAACTCATATATCAAGTTAATTGAAGAAAATAAAATCAACATATCACTCCGCCCTATTTTTGAAATTTTCGAAAATTTTCACATATTTTCTAAATTAAATTTTATTAGATTTTCTTTCAAATTATTATCCTAAACATGCTTTAAGCACATAATTATAATTTATTTCCAACATAACATCAATATTTCATTACTTTAGCATAAGACTTATAAACTAGGGTTTTCTAATTTCAACAACAATCTTACAACTAAATCATAATTACTTCATTATTTCACCATTAATTTACTAATATCATCATATAGTATCAATATTCATTACATAACATACATAATCCTTCAACCTAAAAATCAACAATATCATAACATATTTATCAACCATAACTAAACTTTAAAGGTAGAGAAAAGATAGAAATATTACCTTATCCAACCTTAACTCAAGCTTAGAAATGGAAAGATGGAAATTAAATGGCTTAAGAAAATTTTCTTCCAAGTGTGTGTTAGTGTGTGTGTGTCGTGAGTTTAGGGAAGCAAAATGAGAATTTTTAGAAAGTGTTAAATAGTGTGGAGATAGTATATTTATATAACAAAATTTACTTTATTTTTAATTTAATTAAATGCTTGATTATTCATCAACTAATTTAATGCATATGCTTGGTCACCAAGAATAATTAATACATATCTTACTCAACACTTTTCTAGAGCATTCTTCATTAATGCTCAATAATTCATGTATATATATCCAATTTAATATTAATAATATGATATGTATAAATATTTTATTTAATGATACTAACTTTATACTTATAACTTACTTTCTTATTTTCATTACTTTTATGAAATAAAATACTTACATTATAATCTTATATTCATAAAATTATGTTTACTATATAACATGAGAATATAATACATATAATAGCAAAATTTAAACTTTCCTATAGTTATAGGATTTATTTGATCATTAAGATCAAATAATCAATCTACATAATACTTTGAATTTCTAAACAAAATCTTTTGCTTAAAAAAATTTAGAATTCAATTTTCAATCACATTTCACTTTACTAAGTGAAATTATATGATTTAGATCGTAAGTATATCTATTTTCTTTCTTCTTAAGGATGCAATGCCCTGTTTAACCTTAATCGTCGATTAATTGCTAATTAAAAGTTAGGGATATTACATTCCTCCCTTAAAGAAATTTCATCCCGAAATTTAGTACCTTAGATAAACAATTCGGGATACTTCTGTTTCATTTGCTCTTCTAATTCCCATGTCACTTCTTCTGAGCCATGATGTTTCCATTGTACTTTAACTAAAGGAATAGATTTATTCCTTAGTTGCAGCTCTTTCTGATCCAAAATACACTCTGGTCTTTCTTCGTAACTTAGATTTGGCTCAGGAACTATTTCTTCTTGATGAATAATGTGTTTTTGATCAAACACATATTTTCGTAACTGCGACACATGGAAGACGTTGTGTATGTTACCAAACTTTGGTGTAATGCGAGCCTGTATGCCACAGGTCCGATTCTTTTCAAACCTTCGTATGGTCCTATAAATCTTTGTTTCAGTTTCCCCTTTATGCTGAATCGATGTATGCCTTTAGTTGGAGAAACTTTTAGAAAAACTTTATCTCCAATTTCAAAGATGAGTTATGTACGGCGAACATTCACGTACGACTTTTGACGATCTTTAGCTTCTTGGATTCTTTTCTTTATTTGTCATACGATTTCAATCATTTCTTCAATGGCTTTCGGTCCCAACACTTTTCTTTCTCCAACCTCGTCCAAATAGAGAGGCGATCTGCATTTCTTACCGTAGAGAACTTCGTATGGCGCCATGTTGATAGTAGCTTGGTAACTATTGTTATAAGCAAATTCAACTAACGGTAAGGCTTGTTCCCATTGTTCGCCTTGATCTAGTACTACGGTTCGGAGCATATCCTCAAGCGTTTGAATAGTTCTTTCTGTTTCACCGTCAGTTTGAGGATGGAAAGCTGTACTAAAATTTAATCGTGTCCCTAATTCCTCTTGAAAACTCGACCAAAATCGCGAAGTAAATTTGGGTCTCGATCGGATATAATGGACACAGGTATTCCATGTAGCCGCACTATTTCACGAACATATATCTGGGCTAATTTGTTAGCTCCATAAGTAACAGGGATTGGAATGAAATGGGCGCATTTGGTGAGACGATCCACAATTACCCATATAGCAATGTTTCCACCCTTTGATCTTGGTAGTCCTATTACAAAATCCATGGCTATGTGGTCCCATTTCCATTCAGGAATCTCTAGGGGTTGCAACTTCCCATATGGTTGTTGATGTAGAGCTTTGACTTGTTGACATGCTAGACACCGCTCCACGAATAATGCTATCTCCTGCTTCATTCCCGTCCACACGAATTGTTGTTTAAGATCCTGATACATTTTTGTGCTGCCTGGATACGATGTATAAAGCGAATTGTGAGCTTCACTCATTATTTCATCCTTTAGCTCCTGGTTATTAGGTATCACAATCCTATTTCAGAACATAATTGCGTTGTCCCTGACTTCACAATAATCTTGTAATCCCTTCGTTCTGATTTTGGCTCGTAACTTTTCTAGTTGTTCGTCTTGTCGTTGAGCATTTATGATTCTCGCCCTTAAGTCTGGTACAACCACTAGCATTGATATGATACTCGTAGTGGTATTGGGTGGAAGTACTACTTCTATCTTCAATTTCTCAAAATCTTTGATCAACTCTTGTTCTTGAGTGAGAATCATTCCCAATTGTCCTTGACTTTTTCGACTTAGAGCATCTGCTACCACGTTCGCTTTTCCAGGATGATATTTGATTTCACAATCATAATCTTTGATGAGTTCAAGCCACCTTCTTTGATGCATGTTCAAATCTTTTTGCTCAAAGAAGTACTTTAAACTCTTATGATCTGTGAAAATTTCGCATTTCGAACCATACAAATAATGCCTCCAAATCTTTAGTGCATGGACTACCGCAGCTAATTCCAAATCATGCATTAGATAGTTAAGTTCGTGTGGTCTCAGTTGCCGTGAAGCATAAGCGATGACTTTTCCTTCCTGCATAAGTACGCATCCCAATCCATTATTTGATGCATCGGTATAAAGGGTAAATTCTTGATCGGGTTCCGGTACCGTCAATATGGGTACTGTAGTCAATCGCTTTTTAAGTTCTTGAAAAAAGTTTCTTCGCATTCTTTGGTCCACTGAAATTTTACTCCCTTCCGGAGTAATTGAGTCATTAGCCTTGCGATTTTGGAAAATCCTTGATGAATCGACGATAGTAGCTGCCGACCTAAGAAACTCCGATTTCATTCGGCGTCGAGGTGATCTCCATTCTTGTCTGACTTGCACTTTAGCGGGATCAACCTTTATTCCTTGGTACCGTCACGATATGTCAAGGAAATTTACCTCTCTCACCAAAATTCACATTTGCTAAATTTGGCATCTGACTTTTCGACTCTTAGGTTTCTAATACAACTCTTAGATCTTCTCATGTTCTTGTTAGTCCTTCGAGTATACAAGAATATCATCAATAAATACTAAGGCAATTTATCAAGGTAATCGTGAAAACATGATTCATCAAGTCCATGAACACGGCGGGAGCATTTGTTAGTCAAAAGGCATCACTACAAACTCATAATGACCATATCGTGTTCGGCGATCTTAGGGATATCTTACGAGCGATTTTTAAGCGATGATATCCTGATCTTAAATCAATCTTAGAGAAAATACTAGCTCCCTTCAATTGATTAAATAGATCGTCTATCCGAGGCAATGGATATTTGTTTTTCAAGGTGAGCTTGTTCAATTCTCTATAGTCTATGCACATTCTTAAGGTACCGTCCTTCTTCTTCAGGAACAAGACGGGTGCTCCCCATGGAGATACACTGGGTTGAATAAACCCTAAGTCCAAAAGTTCTTGAAGTTGGATTTTAAACTCTTGTAACTCTTTGGGTGCCATACGGTAGGGTGCCTTTGATATAGGTGCCGATCCGGGTTCTAGATCAATCGTAAATTCCAATTATCTATCTTGAGGTAACCCTGGTAGTGTTTCAGTAAATACATCCAGATATTCCTGAACTATTGTAGTAACCCGAAAATCTTATAGCCTTAATTAGAGCCTAAATAACTGCTAATCAGGGGCTTAGAGGCATTGCATCCTTAGAATTTATAAAGAAGTGCTTGATAATTAGAAAGCGATGAAAATATGATTAATTTCTAATCGAATGAGCAAAAATTCGAAGAAGTGGCTATTATTTAGAAATGAGTTTATTTATGATAAAATATGAAATATATGATTATTATTGTGCATTTTTGGATGAAATTTCATTAAATAGAAATTGTTTTAAAGAAACTGTATAATTTATTATTGTTTATGTGGGATTTATTCATGAAATGATGTTTAAGCTATTAAATGGCTTAAATAATTTTATTTTATTTATATCTAGTGAGAAGGAAATTATTTCCATGATTTTCGAAATTTATGAATTAATAGAATAATTGTTTGATTATTTGTATATAAAATGATCAAATTTATATTTTTATGGTTTGCAATCCAATAATGGATTTAATCATTTTGGATAATTGTATTAATGAGAAAATTTATTTTTACTGTTAAAGAGTATTAATTTCCAATGTTAGCAATATTTTAAAAAGAAATGTTATTAATTTTTGAAAATTTTAAAAAGAAAAGAAAATGAATGGAAATTAAATAAAGCATACATATTATGAATCTTCTAGAATTTTGTTCATTTTATATGATCATACTCAAGCTCAATTTCTTCCCATTTTTCGGCACACACCATGCACACACATATAAAATTTTTTCTACACTTTTAAATCAAAGTTTAAGTGTAGAATTTAATGGAAATCATTCCAAAGAAGGTAAATACTTTGTTTAATCTAAGTTTTTGTGATTTAAATTGAAGATCATGATCTTCCCATATATGTTGATTTTTGAAAATTGGGTGATTAAATTTAAGGTTGATTTGTTTAATTTTTGTTATGTTTATTGATTTAATTATGCTTATGATGCTTAAATAACATAAGCTATGGTTTTAATTCTTTAAATTCATGAAGTTTGGAAATTAAAATAGCTTCATGAACCCTAATTTTTGTATGTGAATTATGTGTTATGATTTGATTAAATTAAGTTTAGATATGTGTAATTAAGTGAGAATAAACATGATTTGATAAAAGGAATTTGAAGAAATTGGAAGTATGCATGATCTTATAATGTTCGAAAATTATGAGGTTGAGGGATCTTTGAATTGTTGATTTTATTTGATATATTTGATATGATTTTTGAAATCTAGAGTATAAATAATGCTTTCGTTAAATATAAGATTTTATGGACTTGAAATATTTAAAGTATGCATGAGTCCATATTTTTGAAAATTAAGGGGGTGTGCATGATCTTTGATTTCTTGATTTTATTTGATGTATTTGATCTTATAGCCTTAATTAGAGCCTAATTAAGTTCTAATTAGGGGCTTAGAGGCATTGCATCTTAGAATTTATAAAGAAGTGCTTGATAATTAGAAAGCGATGGAAATTTGATTAATTTCTAATCGAATGAGCAAAAATTCAAAGAAGTGGCTATTATTTAGAAATGAGTTTATTTATGATAAAATATGAAATATGTGATTATTATTTTGCATTTTTGGATGAAATTTCATTAAATAGAAATTGTTTTAAAGAAACTGTATTATTTATTATTGTTTATGTGAGATTTATTCATGAAATGAAATGAAATGATGTTTAAGATATTAAATGGCTTAAATAATTTTATTTTATTTATATCTAGTGAGAAGGAAATTATTTCCAAGATTTTTGAAATTTATGAATTAATAGAATAATTGTTTGATTATTTGTATATAAAATGATCAAATCTTTATTTTTATGGTTTGCAATCCAATAATGGATTTAATCATTTTGGATAATTGTATTAATGAGAAAATTTAATTTTTACTATTAAAGAGTATTAATTTCCAATGTTAGCAATATTTTAAAAAGAAATGTTATTAATTTTAAAAATTTTAAAAGAAAAGAAAATGAATGGAAATTAAATATAGCATACATATATGAATCTTCTAGAATTTTGTACATTTTATAAGATCATCCTCAAGCTCCATTTCTTCCCATTTTTCGGCACACACCATGCACACACATACAAAAATTTTCCACACTTTTAAATCAAAGTTTAAGTGTAGAATATAATGGAAATCATTCCAAAGAAGGTAAATACTTTGTTTAATCTAAGTTTTTATGATTTAAATTGAAGAACATGATCTTCCCATATATGTTGATTTTCGGAAATTGGATGATTAAATTTAAAGTTGATTTGTTTAATTTTTGTTATGTTTATTGATTTAATTATGCTTATGATGCTTAAATAACATAAACTATGATTTTAATTCTTTAAATTCATGAAGTTTGGAAATTAAAGTAGCTTCATGAACCCTAATTTTTGTATGTGAATTATGTGTTATGATTTGATTAAATTGAGTTTAGATATGTGTAATTAAGTGAGAATAAACATGATTTGATAAAAGGAATTGGAAGAAATTGGAAGTATGCATGATCTTATAATGTTCGAAAATTATGAGGTTGAGGGATCTTTGAATGTAATACCCCGAATATTTGAACATCAATTTTCGAAAATTTGAAGGGATTTATTTACAATAAATCTAAATATAAAAATGAACTTCGATATGGTCGATTTTGAGTAGATGGAAAATTCTCTTAAAATTTTCCTATGAAATGAATTTTAATAATAAATAATTATGTTTTTAGGTATATGTGGATATTATTTAGACATGTATTACACTAAGGAAGAAAAAGAAATATTTTCTCTATTTTTTTCTTGATTCTCGAAAATACAAGGAATATATGATTAATTTGTGATCTAGTGTAAGATCACTTTATGTGATGAGATGTTATTTTTATCTTGTTTATATATGTAGGATATTAACTAGATAAGTATTACTCAAATAAAGAAAAAATTATATCTTCTTATACATGGCCCATAATTTTCGAAAATTATAGATAAACATGGATGAATTGTGATTTAATTGTGATCACTTTATTAAAGTGATAATATGTGATGAGTTGTTATGTTTTGTTATATATGAGATATTTAATTTATATGATAAGGTTTGATAATGACCTTAAGAGATAAGGTGATAAGGTTGGAAAACGACATTTTTAAGATAAGATTCTATGATATTTTATAAAAGATAAGATAAGGTTGTGACTAAGCAAGGATCATGTTTATCTCATAGAAATGTGTAGTAATATGATAAACATCATAAGAGATAAAATCTTGACCTTAGTTTATGAGATTTTCGAAAATAGCCTATGATTTTATGTGATTTTCGAAAATTCATGATTTATGTGATATTTGTATCAAATAATTTATTTAATTGCACAACCTTTAATACTTGATAAATATCATGATTTCAAGATCAAATCTTATCTCATAAACATCATGTGAATTTCGAAATTTATAAATTAGGGTAAGAATGGAATTTTGTGAATTTAATTCCTAGAAAACCCTAGTTTTCGAAAAAAATAGGAATTTTGCTAGAAATATTCCAAGAATTTATTTTATAATACAAGAGCATTATTTTTATTTAATTCTTCGTTAAAATAATATTAGTTATCAAAAAAAATGAAGATTTGATAATTTATCCTTAGTTTCTAATTATTAGCCGATAACTTCACTTTAGTACATAGAATTGTTCTTAATTAATTTTCCTATGATTTATTTTAGCATCTAAGATCTATATTATGTCACATAACCATTAATTGGAAGAAAATAAAATTTATAACATGTTGTTAGCATAAAGTACCGAAAATTGTGTATTTTTCATATCTTTGGGATATTAAATTATATGATTATGATGTAGAGATATTTTTAGTGTTAAGATAAGGTGAATGATTAAATATACAAGTGGATATGTTAATTATATGATAAGGGCCAAAATTGTTGACTAAAAATAGGTTAGAAATAATTTTGAAACTCTTTGAAAATGACATCTAATCTTGATAAGGTTATAAATTAATTAAATAAAATATAGGATAAGATAAATATTTGTCCCATATGCAAGTGGTATGGACCGAAAATTGAGGGGTACTAAATGAGAGTTGTAATTTTTGACTTTACACTAAGATATTTTCATAAAATCATGATTAAACTACTTTATAATTTCTATAAATAGGAGGCCACCTCTCCCATACCATATGAACGAAATTAGGAAGAAAATAAGAGAAAAATAGAGAGAAAAAATAGAAAGTGTTCTCAAGAGTTCTCTCCAACATTAGATAGAAAAATGTTGCTTACCGATCAAACCGATCAAAGGTTAGAAATCATACAAGCCCTTTTATACATGCAAAAATATTAGAAATTCATACATGATATGTATGTTACATGCTTTCAAAAAATTATGTGACATATGAGGAATTTTTGCTATATGTTTAAGAGTTGTTTATTAAATATGTTTATATGACGTTTGTAAATATGTATTATGAATTTAATACAAAGTTAGGCATGTTATAACTATTCTCATAAAAATCGAAATTACATATGAATCGTATGTTGATGAACATGAATTTTAATTGTTATTTTGAGCATGAAATGATGATAGTTAATATTATTCAAGTATGTATGAATTAAATCATAATTTTTGGAAGAATATGGAATAATATGTGAAATAATTTCAAAAATCACAAAGACATAAGATATTGATGTACAAGTTGTGTATGATGAATATTATGTCATATTATTGATATATGATGATAATAATATGTTATGTGAATTAATTAGAATTTTTGAATAAAGTTTGATAAATAAAAAGAAAAGGACCGAAAATAAGAAAAAGAAAAAGAAAAAGTTTCAAATTTATTTTATGACATGTGATCACATATTTGTACCTAAAAATATGTTTAAAGTATGTTGTGAATTTATGGGATTTTAAGATGGAGTATAATATGTTTACGTTGAAATAATTGTTAAAGTGACGTAAGACTTTGAAATATAAAATATTACGCTTAAGATAAGATTCACATATGTGTATACCGAGCATGATTGATTGTTGATGTGAAAAGTAGAGACTTATGAAAATATGGTTATTAATACGTTAGAAGTTGAGTACATATGTAAGTTGGGAAGTAAAGTTAGTACGCAACGAAGTTAGTTATGAAATTAAGATTCGTATGTTACGCGGAATGATGTGAACTAAAGGAAAGAATGAAAGGATGGAATGTTATATCTCTTTGAGATGCGACGAATATAATAGTAGTTAAGTATGATAATAGGATCCTTAACGTTAAAAGGATTGATGTTAGTGAGTCCGTTGTTTCGGATCGATGATTTTTTCGGAAAAGCGTAGTGATGTACTAAATCTCGTTTCTCACGTTGAAAGGGTTCTGCTCGAAGGAGAAAGGAAACGAAAAAGTTAACTAGTGACGTAAGAACTATAAGTTCTCGAGGTGGGCTTTCTTATCTCAACAAAATGTGGGCTTTCTTACCAAAACAAATTATGAGCTTTCTTGGAAAATGATTTTTACAAAAGTTTACTTTACTGCTTTTCTTATTCTACAAATGATGAGATACGATATTGTCTGCCAAAAATGTTTTATGTTTTGTATATGTCCATTCGGGTTGCTTGGGGCAACAGGAAAGATTACGAATTCGGATCCTAAGCTAGAGGTGAAGGGGGAATCCTAGCTAGGGTTGTGTACACTTCACCACGAGCCGGGTTCTGATCGGTTGTATTGACCTACGAACGTTCGCGGTCAGTCATGCGTCCGGGTGAAGGGAGGCCTCCCTCACGGCGCGTTATCCATAGCCGACTTGGAATATACGTTATGAGAAATTGCCTGGCCAGGCGATGTTTTGAGAAAATGATGAAAATGTTTTAGTAAGCGCAAGGCCATTTCAAATAAAACCCTTGTGTCTTACTGTGATGAGGGCAGTACAATGTTTCGTAAAATGAGAAAATGTTTTTGGCATGTGTCCACTGAGTGCATCTTTGTACTCAGCCCTGCATGTTTGTTTTTAAATGTGCAGTTGGTGGTGATGGAGCAGGCGGAGTTGACGAGTTCTTTTGTCAAATAGTATGGAACATCTTTTGGTTCGCCTTGAGAATGCATCTTCATATGCATGTCTCACACGTTTATTCCGCTGCACACTCTTGAAACTCTGTTATGTTCGATAACTATGTTAAGTTCTTGAAAGATCTGTTAGAAACTTTGTAAAGAGCAACTGTTTTGTCAGAACCTTTGAAACAATCCTTTATATAAGTTATTTCCTTCTACCCTTAACCTCGTTATACTTTGCAACATCTATGCTTCCTTACAAATGAAATAAGTTGAAAAGCTCCTTCTTTTATATTTACTTAAACCAACCCCAAGTCACGGTCCGATAAGGCGGTCTTTCGAGATTAGCCGAACCGGGCTGTGACAGAGTGGTATCGAGCAGTTCGTTTGCTTTAAACCAAAAATATTCTTTCTATCTAAAGTCTGGCTTGAATCATTAGACTTTTTATGAAGCAGTCAACACCGCTCAACGCTCCAGTTCATCACGCTCAACCGGCAAGGAAAAGTGGTTTCTAATGTTCACGAAAGTAAAGGTATGATTTTAAAAAGTGTTGAGAGTTTTATGCTTATGTTACAGTTGAGAGGAACTTGAGTAATGGGAAAGTTTTTGAAAATGGACATGCCGTTTTAAAGAGAAAGTGAAATAGCTTTGAATTTTGATAATTCATTGATGATGAGACAAACAAGTGAGTTGTTTGTGATGAACTTGAAAGAGATTAAAGCTCATACCCGGTTGGTATGTGAGTGATTTGTTTGTGATAAACTTGGAGGAATTAAAGCTCATACCCGGTTGGTATGTGAGTATTGATGATGGATATATATAGAGTTATATGTCATTATGAAGGAAATGTTTTTTATGAAACGTGGTAGAGATATGAAGTTTGTTTCTATAAGTTTCACCATCGTTTTTACAAAGAACTTAGATTGAACGAAAGATTTTCTCTAAATGCCTATGCTATAGTGCTTGATGAACCACGAGAACTTGAGAACTTAGAACGCTTTTAAGTTCGATTTGACTTATGTGAATTGGGATGCCACGTGGAGGAATGGAAGCGTCGATAAATGAATGTCACTTGTGACATGGGCATAGTATCTTCATTTGAAATTCTACGCGACAGAATTTTGAATCGACTATTGCTTACACGAATTAATCTAGAACAATATACAAATTTGGGTAATAGAATGTTAAGTAAGGAATAAGATAAGTGTCTATGAGATGTTTATTGAAGTTATGTACTAAGTATTGTTTATAAGTAGTGATTGTCTTATTAAGAAATGAGAATGATACGGATTGAAACGACAAATGCACGAAATGGAAGTTTAAAGTTGAAAGTAGTTGAAAAGTTGTTTGAGGTTGTGAAAAGGAAAGGAATATGAGAAGGAGTTGACAATGATATGTCAAGAGTGAAATGTTTGAATTCATGGAATTCAATGAGATTTATTGTTATGAACAAGTTATATTTAAACTTTAAGCAATTTCAAGTTGTCAATAAGTAGGTTATCCCAAAAAGAACGTAGACTGTTTAAGACGCAGGATCTCTTTGGCGAAAGAACATAGAAAGATGAACTATGAGAATTTTATTATATCATTTGAATAAAAGGGGGAAAAGAATTAGAACAAAAGCAAGGATGGAAATAGGAATAATACAAGCGGAAGAATAACGAGAACAAAGTAGAGAAAACTAAAAGGGCAGAAATGGAATGATGATTTTGAGATGATAAATGTTACTATGCGATGGTAACATGAGTATAGTCTTTCACTATAGATGTTCACACGCAAGGAAACTCCGAGTTGACTATTAGAACTTAATAGAGACGTGATCAAATTATTAGTTGGTTCTCGCAAAATAATATCCATAGTAAAAGGATTCCGATACGGTAGAATATAAAATGTTAAGAGCTGTAGTTAGTAATGTGGATTTAAGTTTTGATATGTATCATATTTTGAGAAACCTTACGATTTATGATGACCAATACGAGTTATATGATTTTATTCATTACCCAAGTTCTGTCATTGAGTTTTAACTCTATGACCTAGTTTCCATTGAGATATCACTTGATTTTCTCACTTTTTCTGAAAAAAGTTTACAACCCGAAAATTTATAAAGTGTCCTTTTGAAACCAAACCCTCATGTGACTGGGAAGTATTTGTGACGGGTCTGGCCAGCCCATATGACCAAAGACATCTCAATAGTCGTCATTCTGGTCTTCGGACCCTTATCTTCCAATTATTCATTCAAAAAACATATTGATCCAAATTTCAAAAGTTGTCATCTTGAATTATGAACCCTTACCCACTTATAAGTTGTCATGATACATTTCCTCCAATCCTCGAAACTAAGAAGTATGAAACAGGTTGACTTATCTTGGCACCTAAGTTTTTAGATCAGTAGAGTGATATGTTTCTTGAGTTAGAGAGAGATACATCAAGTTATGATGAAGAGAAGTTCTCAGTGTGATAAATAAACATCAAGGCTACTTTATTACAAGGTCGCACGTAAATATTTTAGGACTTAGCATGAAATGAGATATGAAGGGATAAGAATTTTCTTCACCCGTGAAAGAAGTTACGACAATAACAATTGGTTGCTTAAAACTTAGATTTGAACATAGGACTTACCATCTTTAAGAATCGATAGATTTGACATGAACGATTAATTAGAAACCTATAGTCATAAGATGCTACGAAGTTTAGAACATAAGAATGTTAGACTTAAGGATTTGAAATCAAGGAATGAGTCGATATAGATAGTTAAGGTTATATGACAATCAAAGGAATACGAGGCAACACCGTTAGGAAAGCCGATAATGCAATGCGGAGGAAGAATCGAGAACGTTACGAGGATACGCAAATTTCGAGGACGAAATTTCTTTAAGGGGGTTAGAATGTAATACCCCGAATATTTGAACATCAATTTTCGAAAATTTGAAGGGATTTATTTACAATAAATCTAAATATAAAAATGAACTTCGATAATGGTCGATTTTGAGTAGATGGAAAATTCTCTTAAAATTTTCGCATAAAATGAATTTTAATAATAAATAATTATGTTTTTAGGTATATGTGGATATTATTTAGACAAGTATTACACTAAGGAAGAAAAATAAATATTTTCTCTATTTTTTCATGATTCTCGAAAATACAAGGAATATATGATTAATTTGTGATCTAGTGTAAGATCACTTTACTTACACTTTATGTGATGAGATGTTATTTTTATCTTGTTTATATATGTAGGATATTAACTAGATAAGTATTACTCAAATAAAGAAAAAATTATATCTTCTTTTACATGGCCCATAATTTTCGAAAATTATGAGATAAACATGGATGAATTGTGATTTAATTGTGATCACTTTATTAAAGTGATAATATGTGATGAGTTGTTATGTTTTGTTGTATATGAGAGATATTTAATTTATATGATAAGGTTTGATAATGACCCTTAAGAGATAAGGTGATAAGGTTGGAAAATGACATTTTTAAGATAAGATTGCTATGATATTTTTATAAAAAGATAAGATAAGGTTGTGACTAAGTAATGATCATGTTTATCTCATAGAAATATGTAGTAATATGATAAACATCATAAGAGAAAAATCTTGACCTTAGTTTATGAGATTTTCGAAAATAGCCTATAATTTTATGTGATTTTCGAAAATTCATGGTTTTATGTGATATTTGTATCAAATAATTTATTTAATTGCACAACCTTTAATACTTGATAAATATCATGATTTCAAGATCAAATCTTATCTCATAAACATCATGTGAATTTCGAAATTTATAAATTAGGGCAAGAATGGAATTTTGTGAATTTAATTCCTAGAAAACCCTAGTTTTCGAAAAAAAATAGGAATTTTGCTAGAAATATTACAAGAATTTATTTTATAATACAAGAGCATTATTTTTATGTAATTCTTCGTTAAAATAATATTAGTTATCAAAAAAATGAAGATTTGATAATTTATCCTTAGTTTCTAATTATTAGCCGATAACTTCACTTTAGTACATAGAATTGTTCTTAATTAATTTTCCTATGATTTATTTTAGCATCTAAGATCTATATTATGTCACATAACCATTAATTGGAAGAAAATAAAATTTATAACATGTTGTTAGCATAAAGTACCGAAAATTGTGTATTTTTCATATCTTTGGGATATTAAATTATATGATTATGATGTAGAGATATTTTTAGTATTAAGATAAGGTGAATGATTAAATATACAAGTGGATATGTTAATTATATGATAAGGGCCAAAATTGTTGACTAAAAATAGGTTAGAAATAATTTTGAAACTCTTTGAAAATGACATCTAATCTTGATAAGGTTATAAATTAATTAAATAAACTATAGGATAAGATAAATATTTGTCCCATATGCAAGTGTTATGGACCGAAAATTGAGGGGTAATAAATGAGAGTTGTAATTTTTGACTTTACACTAAGATATTTTCATAAAATCATGATTAAACTACTTTATAATTTCTATAAATAGGAGGCCACCCTCTCCCATACCATATGAACGAAATTAGGAAGAAAAATAAGAGAAAAATAGAGAGAAAAAAATAGAAAGTGTTCTCCAAGAGTTCTCTCCAACCTTAGATTGAAAAACGTTGCCGGCGCCGATCAAAACCGATCAAAAAGTTAGAAATCATACAAGCCCTTTTATACATGCAAAAATATTAGAAATTCATACATGATATGTATGTTACATGCTTTCAAAAAATTATGTGACATATGAGGAATTTTTGCTATATGTTTAAGAGTTGTTTATTAAATATGTTTATATGACGTTTGTAAACATGTATTATGAATTTAATACAAAGTTAGGCATGTTATAACTATTCTCATGAAAATCGAAATTACATATGAATCATATGTTGATGGACATGAATTTTAATTGTTGTTTTGAGCATGAAATGATGATAGTTAATATTATTCAAGTATGTATGAATTAAATCATAATTTTTGGAAGAATATGGAATAATATGTGAAATAATTTCAAAAATCACAAAGACATGAGATATTGATGTACAAGTTGTGTATGATAAATATTATGTCATATTATTGATATATGATGATAATAATATGTTATGAGAATTAATTAGAATTTTTGAATAAAGTTTGATAAATAAAAAGAAAAGGACCGAAAATAAGAAAAAGAAAAAGTTCCAAATTTATTTTATGACATGTGATCACATATTTGTACCTAAAAATATGTTTAAAGTATGTTGTGAATTTATGGGATTTTAAGATGTAGTATAATATGTTTACGTTGAAATAATTGTTAAAGTGACGTAAGACTTTGAAATATAAAATATTACGCTTAAGATAAGATTCACATATGTGTATACCGAGCATGATTGATTGTTGATGTGAAAAGTAGAGACTTATGAAAATATGGTTATTAATACGTTAGAAGTTGAGTACATATGTAAGTTGGGAAGTAAAGTTAGTACGCAACGAAGTTAGTTATGAAATTAAGATTAAGTATGTTACGCGGAATGATGTGAACTAAAGGAAAGAATGAAAGGATGGAATGTTATATCTCTTGAGATCGACTAATATAATAGTAATTAAGTATGATAATAAGATCCTTAACGTTAAAAGGATTGATGTTAGTGAGTCCGTTATTTCGGATCGATGATTTTTTCGGAAAAGTGTAGTGATGTTGTAACAGCCCGCCAATCTAAAGTACAGATTAGACGGGACTGTTACTATTAAAAAGGGATTAAGAACATAATGACCAACAACCTTTCAAGACTTCAAACTTTTATAGATAAACACACAACGATTTCATACAAACTAGACCAACAGATCATCAACAAAAGGATTCAACTGATCTGGAGGTAACATAAGTAATATCCAAAATATAATAAAGTGTTTTGAGCAGTGAAAGCATGTGAATGTATATATGACGATATACATCCAAGGTAAACTATTAGCGACAAAAACTCATCGCTTCAACACTTGTCCATCCATCAGTATTCAACTCGCACATTTAAAACAAACATGCGGGGCTAAGTACAAGATTGTACTTAGTGGACTCATGCAAAAATAATTTTATTTAATTACATCGCCCGTTAGTATAACACGAGGATTTTAGTTGAAATAACTCGTGAATACCAAAATACTTTATCATTTCTCAAAAGATTCGCTGGCGGGCATTTTTCGATTCGTATGATCCGTATCATTTACATATCGTTTATAAGCGATCTCACGCCGTAGAAGTAGGCCTCCTTCACCGACGCCGTGATCGGCGAAGATGTTGCTAACGGCTCACAATCACATAGTCGGGATTACGATCCGACTAGGATCCATGACCGACCGATGATGTTACTAACGGCTCACAGTCACACACTGGTGTACACGTTAACCCTAGCCAGGAATTCTACATCTGACTAGGATCCGATATCGATTTTAAAATTGGGAGCTACCCAATAACTGATTCACTTTCATAGTTGGCTCGCCCAACAACATGATAGGATACATACGTTAAAACATAAATATTTTGGGCATGTAATTGAATAACAGTTCATAATCATTTCTCAACTGAAAGCTTGTAAATAAATACTTTTCGAAGAAAGCGTCGTAAATAAAAGGGTTTTCGAGTAAAGCCCACCTCGTATACGTAGGTCTTTATACTACGGTCTCATTTTCCTACGTCAATGCCTCGTCCACGTATCACCTTAACGTAAGAATTATTTTAGTATGTCGATCACGTTCGATTGAGACGAACATAGTCTATAACGTTCTACGTATCAAATAAGGCTAACGTCGGACTTATTTTGACGTTTCCTAATCAATTGATGTCGATTATGAAATTTCTCAACATATAAAGGATATTCTACCTTTTTAGTATATAATGTACGTTTTAATGTACTTACGTAGCGTAAGTTACATTGTTACTAAACGTACTACGTCACATAGATCACGTATTATCGAATTACGTGCCCTTTGACCTTGGTCAACGTTTTTGGTCAATTATTTTGACCAAGTCAACCAAAAGTCAATAATTTTTACTTTGGTCAACAAAAAGTCAACATTTTGACTTTTTCAATTATTTATGAAATTCTATCATTTTATGTGCAATTCTTGTTCCAAAAATTCCTATAAAATCATATTATGTCTAAAACATTATTTTAGATCATATTATGTAATTATTCTTGATAAAATAAATTTATAACATTAATACACATAATATATAGTTTTATTATTATGAATTAAATAAACTTAGACTTGTGCAAAATTCTATAAATTCACATGTCACACTATTTTATCATATGATTAATAATATGTAATTACTTAGGTCAAATAAAATTATACACCTTGGTCTTATAACCTAAGGTTTTCGGTTTTATAAATAACCAAGTAATTGATTTTAAAATTCTAATAAATTCATATAACAATTAATCACCCTCAATTATGCTTACTATAACATAATTGTTATTTATTATGAATTATTGAATTTAATTTACCTAAGTCATGTTCGAAAATTTCAACTTAGGTCCAAATAATTTTTATAAATTTCCATAAATTCTCACAACCATATATTATGAATCTACACACTTAATATGCTATTATAACATTTAAACATGAATTATATCACAACATTTTATCTTATATATATATTTTCGGTATTTATAAAAGTATAAGCTATAGTTTTCAAAACTTCTACATAAATTCATATAAGCATAATTAATACTCTAGATTATGATTTTATGCTCAAAACAACAATTAAAAATCATAATCATCATCATATGGTATCCTTAAGATTTTGGTCCACATAAATAATTTAATACCATGCTTAATTTTGTGATATAATTATAATACATGCTTAATAACATCATATAAACATAATATCTAAACATATTAACACAAGTTCTATAATTTTTGAAAATTACACAAATTAACCAAGCTTATAACATAAATTCTAACGGACGAAAATCGAAAATTCTAACATGTATACGTAGCTCGTAAGAAATCTAACCTTTTAATCGGAATCGATTTTGATCGGCAAGATTTAATTGATCTAAGTTTGGGGATTATAATTGATGAACACTCTCCAATTTTTCTCTCTATGGTTTCGAAAATGGGAGCAAAATGAACTAATGAAGAGCTTAGGTTATATTTATAAGCATATGCAACTTGTAGTGTAATAATTACATAAAATATCTATTATTACCTTATCTTATTTTGTCAAAAAAAACGGCACCTCCATATGGTGTAAGACAAAAATTAAATTCTTATCTAATATAATTCATCATGTGTCCTTATCCATACTTAACAACTTGGATCTTAGTTTTCATTTAATTAACTAATTTATAACATTTAAAATATATATATATAGGTTTCGGCTATATCATATAGCCTAGAATTAAATTTTTATCTTATACTATATTATATACCTTATTATGTTATTTTATTACTTAATTAATAAATTGTATCATAATATTAAAATTAAAGGATTTGTTACATTATATCACATTTGTGATATTCTCTACCACACATAAATAAATTAGGATGAATTTTATTATATAATATATTATATCATTATCATATTATAATTATAGTATAAAGTTGATTTAGAAAAGTCAAATATTTCAACTATTCAAGTGGCCATATCATATAGTATGAAATTAAAAATTTTCAACCCATTTTTCAACAATTTCGGCCCCCCCTATTTAATGGACCTTGGATTACTTGTTCATCTTGTTAATGATCTCCACTTTACACCTAATATAGGATAAGATCTTAATCATATTCATTTATTAATTATAGGATAATGTTTGTACATTGAATCACATAAAATCATACTAATTTATTCAAAATTTTCGGCACTTTTGGCCTTAGTGTGCTCCCACTTGTACAAGTTGATAACACACCTCTTATTATCCTTAATGAAATCATAATAATATAATAATTATCATATATCATTAATTGAATAAGAATAAAAATTAAATTATGCTTAGGAAATCCTAATTTTCGAAAATTACTAAGGAAATTCCAAATATTTTATTTCCTTATATAAAATAGCTATTACATAATTATGTGACATATTATATGTCTTAGATAATAAATTTAATTATAGAAAAGTATTTAAAATAATTTAGATTTCAAAAACCCTAATTTTCGAATTATATAATTTCGAAAATTTCAAATAGGGTACATTCTATTCTTTAAATTTTCTAGAATTATTTAATGATAAATAATGCTCTCATATAATAATATAATCATAGGAATTTGAATTTTATAATTCCGAGATCATATGCTAAAGTTATCGCATTATCTCTAAATGTAGAAGTTTGAAACGTCTCTAAATTCTCATAGTTTAATTATCTCTAAAATGTTCAAAATAAAGTTTGTTACAACTTTATTTATTCCTATAATAATAGGAATTTCGAAATTAAGCTTAACTTCTTAATAATACTGTAGGACGTAAACGTCGAGTTTATTCGACGTTAGAAAATTACGTTCAAAGGAATATTGGAAATTATATTCCTTAATTCACTAAGCATCAGTGAATCTCACACAAAAATTATCCAATTATGCTTGGTCAAAGTCAAGAGTTGACTAATTAATATTTTAATTATTGAATTAATAATGCTAATTACGGTATTTATTATCGTAATTCAGTATTAAAACTATGGGATATTACATTCTACCCCCCTTAAAAAAAAATTTCGTCCTCGAAATTTGCATACCTCAAAAGAGTTCGGGGTATCGCTCTTTCATCGCGTCCTCGAGTTCCCACGTAGCTTTTTCTCTCCGTGGTGCCTCCATAGGACTTTTACTAACGGGATTGATTTATTTCTCAACTGTTGAACCTTATGGTCCAAAATAGCCACAGGTTCTTCTTCGTAGCTCATATCAGGATTTAAGACCACGTCATCATGATGTATTACGTGTTTCGGGTCATACACATATTTCCTCAATTGAGACACGTGAAACACATTATGAACATTACCCAAACTTGGTGGTAATGCTAGTCTATAGGCTACAGGGCCTATTTTCTCAAGGATCTCATAAGGTCCTATAAATCGTGGTCTCAATTTTCCCTTTACCCCAAATCTTACAATGCCTTTTGACGGAGAGGCTTTAAGGAAAACCTTGTCTCCACACTCAAATTCTAGCTCGGATCTACGGGTATCGGCATATGATTTCTGCCTATCCTGAGCTTCCTTTATTCTTTGTCTTATCTGACGCACAATTTCAATCATTTCTTCCACTGTATCAGGCCCTAAAATTTTCCTTTCACCAACTTCATCCCAGTAAAGTGGTGATCGACATTTCCTTCCATACAATGCTTCATATGGGGCCATGTTGATTGTCGCCTGATAACTATTATTGTAGGCGAACTCAATAAGCGGTAAAACTTGTTCCCAAGTTGCGCCTCGATCCAATACTACCGTTCTCAACATATCCTCTAGCGTTTGGATCGTTCGTTCTGATTGGCCATCGACCCGTGGATGAAAAGTCAGTCTTTGAAATTCACTGTTCCCAATTCCTTTTGTAAGCTTACCCAAAATCTCGAAGTAAACTTCGAATCTCTATCAGAAGTGATAGATTTCGGTATTCCATGCAGACGTACAATTTCCTTCACATATAGCTGGGCTAATTTATCGGATCCATATGTGATTCGAATTGGTAGGAAGTGAGCACATTTTGTAAGGCGATCCACCACTACCCATATAGCAGTGTTACCCTTTTGTGACTTTGGTAAACCCGTTACAAAATCCATAGCTATGTCGTCCCATTTCCATTCAGGTATTTCCAAAGGTTGCAGCTTTCCATATGGCCTTTGATGTAATGCCTTTACTTGTTGACAAGTAAGACAACGTTCGACGAATGAGGCTATATCTCTCTTAATTCCTTCCCACCAGAACTTTCCTCGTAGGTCTTGGTACATTTTGGTACTGCCTGGATGGGCGGTATAAGGAGTATCATGAGCTTCACTCATGATTTCATTTCTAAGCTCGTCATTGTTTGGAATGCATAGTCTCTCTTCAAACAATATAGCGTTATCAGATGCTTCTTTGAAACCTTTCTGTTCTCCCATTCTCACTTTAACCCTTATCTTTTCTAGTTCCTCATCCTTTCTTTGTTCTTCTATGATTTTATTCCTTAAATCGGACATCATAGTAAGTGTAGCAACATTATCCATGATTGTCCTTGGTGGTTCGACTATCTCTATTGACATTTTCTCAAACTCTTCAATGAGTTTTCCTTCCTTTGTCAAGAGACATCCAAGCTTTGATTGACCTTTACGACTCAAGGCATCGGCTACTACATTAGCTTTTCCTGGATGATAATTTATGCCACAGTCGTAGTCTTTTACTAGTTCGAGCCATCTCCTTTGTCTCATGTTCATATCTTTTTGCTCGAAAAAGTATTTTAAACTTTTGTGGTCAATAAAGATTTCACATCTCACCCCGTAGAGATGATGTCTCCAAATCTTTAAGGCGTGAACCACAGCTGCCAGTTACAGGTCATGAGTTGGATAATTTAACTCATGTGGCCTAAGTTGTCTCGATGCGTAAGCTATTACCTTCCCCTCTTGCATCAATACGCAACCAAGTCCATTTTTGGAAGCATCGGTATAGATAACATATTCTTTGTTCGAATCTGGGACAGCTAACACCGGTGCACTAGTCAGTTTTTCCTTTAACGTTTGGAAACTTGCCTCACACTCCTCAGTCCATGTGAATTTAATCCCCTTTCGGAGTAGCTGTGTCATTGGCCTTGCTATCTTGGAGAATCCTTCAATGAATCTCCTATAGTAGCCAGCTAATCCTAAGAAGCTTCGAATTTCGTTTTGAGTGGTCGGCACTTTCCATCCTTGTACAGCCTCGACCTTTGCCGGATCAACTTTGATTCTTTCTACTGACACAATGTGTCCAAGGAATATTACTTCCTTAAGCCAAAATTCACACTTGCTGAATTTAGCATAAAGTTGTTCGGCTCGTAGGGTCTGTAACACTGTTCTTAAGTGTTCCCTATGTTCCTCCTCGTTCTTTGAATAGATGAGAATATCATCTATAAAGACTAAGAAAAACTTGTCCAAGTATGGGTGGAACACTCTGTTCATAAGATCCATAAACACGGCAGGTGCATTGGTTAGTCCGAACGGCACTACTACAAACTCGTAGTGGCCATACCTTGTTCGGAATGCCGTCTTAGATATATCCTCTGGTCGTACCTTTAGTTGATGGTAGCCTGACTTAAGATCGATTTTCGAGAATACGCTTGCACCTCTCAACTGATCGAACAAATCGTCTATCCTCGGTAGCGGATATTTGTTCTTGAGCGTCAATTTGTTTAATTCTCGATAATCAATGCACATTCTTAACGAACCATCCTTTTTCTTGACAAATAGGACATGCGCTCCCCATGGTGAAACACTTGGCCTAATAAAACCCAAGTCCAATAACTCTTGAATTTGGATTTTCAACTCTTCGAGTTCCTTGGGTGCCATTCTGTAAGGCGCTTTTGATATGGGCGATCCGGCTCCGGATCAATTGTGAACTCTAGCTGCCTGTCTGGGGGTAGTCCTGGTAATGTGTCAGGAAAGACGTCTGAAAATTCCCGAACAATTTCCACGTCTTCGACCCTTGCTTCCACCTTTTCCTCTCCATTTAGATACACAAGGAATGCTTGACATTCCTTGTTGTTCATCATTCTCCTTGCTTGGAGCGCGGATATTATTGGGATTTTCTTTCCCATACTAATCCCATAGAGGTTCGTAGCTTCTTTTCCCGGTGGTTGCATCGAAATTCTTCTCTCCTTGCATAAGATCGTGGAATGGTTTTCGGCCAACCAATCCATTCCTAGGATTATATCTACATCCCCCATAGGTATTACGTTCAAGTTATTTGCTAGAACCTTAATTGAGCCTAGGTTCAACTCTAAGTTCGAGCAAGCATGAGTAACGGTCATAATACCTCCTATAGGTGATGAGATTCTCATTTCCTGATTTGTTTCCTCAGGGTTAAGTTCTAACATATCAACGCATGCTTTTGAAATGAAAGAATCGAAGCACCGTGTCGAGCAGTATAATAGGTATATTGCAAAGTAATCCCATACCCGTTAGGTTACCTTGGTTCTGCTCGTTCTGACGCCTATGTAGTGCATAGGCTCTGGCCTGAGCTGGCTGCGGCCGGCGAGGTGCTTGCCTCTGTTGATATGGCTGCTGTTGCCGCGATTCTTCTTGTCTCTGCTGTTCTTTGTCATTCTTATTCTTCTTCTTTGTGGCTAGGGTTGGTACTGAATTGCCCTTAATGGTTGGGCGGGGCCTGCTTGATTTGGCCTTCCCATAGTTATCTGGCGAATCCCAGGGCATTCATTTGCATAGTGTCCCTTATGCCACACTTATAGCAAATGGGATTTCCAGCCATGCACACCCCGTGTGCCTTTTGTTGCATTTCGGGCATGGCGGAATCCTTACTATTTCTTGGGTAGGTGGAGTAAATATGGGTCTCCTCCAGCCTTGCCCTTGCGGAGCCATGTTATTCTGCCATGGCCTCTTGTTGCTGTTGTTAAAACCTCCTCGGTTGAAGTTGTTGTTATTTGAACTTCCTTCCCATTTACGCTTCCCTTTGTCACCGACATTCTGTGACTGAGTCGGTGCAGATTTCTCCTCGGGCATCGCAACCTCTATGTCTAATGCTCGACTAAGAGCCTCCGTATATGTTAAGTCGCCATGACCTGCCAGCGACATCCTTATCTCATGTCTTAGTCCTGCCTTGAATTTTTCTGACATTTTCATGTCATTATTCACTAAATCCGGGGCGTATCTGGACATATCGTCAGAACAATCGGTCGTACTCAGTGACCGACATCTTATCCTGCTTTAGGGTAAAAAATTCAACCTCCTTTTCATTCCGATAGCTTTTGGGAATGTACTTATCATACATTTCCGTTTTGAAGTCGTCCCAGGTAAAGTACTCCATCTGTTCTGGGGTTAGTGTCTTCCTTATTTCCTCCCACCAGAAGTCAGCCGGTCCGGTGAGTTGAAATGTCACGCAAGATAACCTTTCTTGCGTAGTACAACGAAGGAAGTCAAAAATTCGTTCGATAGACCTGACCCACTATTCGGCATCCTCAGGGCTTCCCTTGCCATTGAAGGAGGGCGGGTTCTGTCTTAAAAATAACTCCTCAACCCTACGGTCAGGTGGAGGTGGGGGTGGTACGGGATCTCTTCACTTTCAGCCGGGGTATTACGCCTCGCCCTGCCTCTTCCTCTACCCCTGCCTCTCACTTCCTGCTGAGGTGCACGTCTGGGCGGCATTCTATTAATAAAACGTAGTTAGTATTCGAGTAATGTTCATTGCAGTTGATTATACATAACATCTTTATAAAATCGTATCATAAAACAACTTAAACAACCATCATTCTTTTCGCACAACTTGATGTTCATAAAAGCCCATCTTGGGTCATCATCATATATATATGGAAAACTTTGCCTCAAAAGGACTATTCTGTACAAGTCATTAAGCGCAAAAGGAAGCTAAGTGCACAATGTACTATATATACCACTGTCAACTACATACTGGTCATAAGGCGTCTTAAAATACTATGCTTCTATATTGTTTGTTAACATCATTACTACATACTACATACTACATACTACATACTACATACTACTCGTATACTAATATCCGTTTTCATCCATGTTTCTATTCACGTCTCCATGGTTCTCCCTTGCAGGTTTGTCCTCGCTTGGATCCTCCTCAGGATCTTCTTCTTCTTCCGGGTCCTCTTCGGATTCCTCCTCTGAGCTTTCCTCTCGAGCACGCCTACGAGATGGTCCGACTCTCTCATCCCCTATGGCATACACATCACGCATAGGAACATAACCTTCCCGATGATCATGTGCTTCCATGTATGTCCCTCGTGATAAGGTGCCGTCATTGGTGGTGGGCGGTGGTGATGGTCGTCGGATGTCCAAATGTCATCGGTGGAAGAGCTGGAACTCCCATGACCTAGGTCGCGATGCTCTTGTCACACGCGCTGTCGATGTCTTGCTCCCATCTCATACGGTACCGCGGGGTTGACCACTCGAGGGACCTCTCGTATAACCATTCCGCGTGTCGTCCCGCCGAGTGTACTCCTTGTGGCGAGATAGGACCCTCTTGGTGCAGCCACAGCCACACCTGTAGACATAGATAAGATGGTGACGAACCTCGGTAGATCTCCAATCAAGTCATAGTCAATGCCCGCACGATAGATATAATCGCCCGATATTTCATAGTCTTGCCAATCTGGCAATGTGATAGTCTTCCCAATCAACGTGGCAATCGTCCATCCATGTCGAGATAACTAACCGTTTGATGCCGTCATATCCGTCACATCTTCTCCGTGTATCGTCATCTTCGCCTCATAACGGGCGCCATCTATCCATAATACTAGCGTAAGATCTAACTCATGGAATATATCTACATATTTTAACTTCCGATAAAGTTTTCTTCTATGTTCATTCATATTAGTAAAACTTTTTTCAATCTTAGTTCTTTAGTAAAATTTTCTCTAACTTCAACTGTTCCTCACGACTTCTGGAGAAGGATTCAGGGTTTCTGTCCTTCATATGAAATAAATTTCGTTGCGATAAGAGTACGTGAGCGAAAACTGTTTGCAAAACGGAGTTTAAATGAATAAGAACGAGTCAAAACAAAAACACTGCGCAGTGCAGTTTTCTGCCTGCGCGCCCGTGCGCCGGGAATTACTTCCTTCCGGACGATTGCGAGCTCATGCTCTGCTTCGTACCAGTTTCCTTACAAGATTTGTTTAGCTTTATTTGGTCCTTATCGAACCCATGCGTCTTGCACCTTTGATCCTTTCTTTTGCTTTTGTCAGCTTTTCGTTGAAACTTGAGTTCGTTTCAAATCGACTTTTCGTTCGTTCGCAAATCAATATCTCACTATTGTTCTCGCAAAAGGGATTAAGTTTCCCAAATTCGTACTTCTATGTTCAAGAGGTGAGCATGCTTCTTAGAGCGTCTATGTTTTTTTACTTTGTAATAACATCATTCATCACTTTGACATTATCATGCCAATTGTTTCTCATTCTTCGTAAACTCTGTCTCACATCACTGATAACTCATTATCATATCACTTTTGACATAAAATTGTCAACTTTTCTCATAACACTGAAAATTTCTTTTCGGAATACGTTCCAAAACTTTCATGACTTTCCCTGTTTTCAAAATATGAATTCAATCTCATTTTCAAAACTTTCAAGTTCAACTGTTTCAACTTTCAACTTTCAATATCAAAACTGAGAAAATAATTTACCTCTCTCTCGGTTGAGCTTGATGTGATGGAGTGTTGAGCACAGTCAGCTGATCTCTAGAAGTCTAGTGACTCAATCTAGACTTAACTTTTGAAAGAAGGTTTTAGGGGTCAAAGGACGACCCGCTCTGATACCAACAGTAACAGCCCGCCAATCTAAAGTACAGATTAGACGGGACTGTTACTATTAAACAAGGATTAAGAACATAATGACCAACAACCTTTCAAGACTTCAAACTTTTATAGATAAACACACAACGATTTCATACAAACTAGACTAACAGATCATCAACAAAAGGATTCAACTGATATGGAGGTAACATAAGTAATATCCAAAATATAATAAAGTGTTTTGAGCAGTGGAAGCATGTGAATGTATATATGACGATATCATCCAAGGTAAACTATTAGCGACAAAAACTCATCGCTCAACACTTGTCCATCCATCAGACTCAACTCGCACATTTAAAACAAACATGCGGGGCTAAGTACAAGATTGCACTTAGTGGACTCATGCAAAATAATTTTATTTAATTACATCGCCTATTAGTATAACACGAGGATTTAGTTGAAATAACTCGTGAATACCAAAATACTTTATCATTTCTCAAAGATTCGCTGGCGGGCATTTTTCGATTCGTATGATCCGTATCATTTACATAGCTGTTCATAATCGATCTCACGCCGTAAGTAGCCTCCTTCTACCGACGCCGTGATCGGCGAAGATGTTGCTAACGGCTCACAATCACATAGTCGGGGATTACTCGATCGACTAGGATCCATGACCGGCCGATGATGTTACTAACGGCTCACAACACACACACTGTGTGTACGTTAACCCCAGCGTGAATTTCGCATCCGACTGGGATCCGATATCGATTTTAAAATTGGGAGCTACCCAATAACTGATTCACTTTCATAGTTGGCTCGCCCAACAACATGATAGGATACATACGTTAAAACATAAATATTTTGGGCATGTAATTGAATAACAGTTCATAATCATTTCTCAACTGAAAGCTTGTAAATAAATACTTTTCGAAGAAAGCGTCGTAAATAAAAGAGTTTTCGAGTAAAGCCCACCTCGTACACGTAGGTCTTTATACTACGGTCTCATTTTCCTACGTCAATGCCTCATCCACGTATCACCTTAACGTAAGAATTATTTTAGTATGTCGGTCACGTTCGATAGAGGCGAACATAGTACATAACGTTCTACGATCAAATAAGGCTAACGTCGGACTTATTTTGGCGTTTCCTAATCGATTGATGTCGATTATGAAATTTCTCAACATATAAAGGATATTCTACCTTTTAGTATATAATGACGTTTTAATGTACTTACGTGGCGTAAGTTACATTGTTACTAAGCGTCTTCGTCACATAGATCACGTATTATCGAATTACGTGCCCTTTGACCTTGGTCAACGTTTTTGGTCAACTATTTTAACCAAGTCAACCAAAAGTCAACAATTTTGACTTTGGTCAACAAAAAGTCAATATTTTGTCTTTTTCAATTATTTATGAAATTCTATCATTTTATGTGCAATTCTTGTTCCAAAAATTCCTATAAAATCATACTATGTCTAAAACATTATTTTAGATCATATTATGTAATTATTATTGATAAAATAAATTTATAACATTAATACACATAATATATAGTTTTCGGCTATTATGAATTAAATAGCTTAGACTTGTGCAAAAATTCCTATAAATTCACATGTCACACTATTTTATCATGTGATTAATAATATGTAATTACTTAGGTCAAATAAAAATTATACACCTTGGTCTTATAACCTAAGGTTTTCGGTTTTTATAAATAACCAAATAATTGATTTTTAAAAATTCTAATAAATTCATATAACAATTAATCACCCTCAATTATGCTTACTATAACATAATTGTTATTTATTATGAATTATTTAATTTAATTTACCTAAGTCATGTTCGAAAATTTCAACTTAGGTCCAAATAATTTTTATAAATTTCAATAAATTCTCACAACCATATATTATGAATCTACACACTTAATATGCTATTATAACATTTAAACATGAATTATATCACAACATTTTATCTTATATATATATTTTCGGTATTTATAAAAGTATAAGCTATAGTTTTCCAAAACTTCTACATAAATTCATATAAGCATAATTAATACTCTAGATTATGATTTTATGCTCAAAACAACAATTAAAAATCATAATCATCTTCATATGGTATCCTTAAGATTTGGTCCACATAAATAATTTAATACCATGCTTAATTTTGTGATATAATTATAATACATGCTTAATAACATCATATAAACATAATATCTAAACATATTAACACAAGTTCTATAATTTTGAAAATTACACAAATTAACCAAGCTTATAACATAAATTCTAACTGATGAAAATCGAAAATTCTAACATGTATCGTGGCTCGAAGAAATCTAACCTTTAATCGAATCGATTTTGATCGGCAAGATTTAATTGATCTAAGTTTGGGGATTATAATTGATGAACACTCTCAATTTTTTCTCTATGGTTTCGAAAGCAGGGAGCAAAATGAACTAATGAAGAGCTTAGGTTATATTTATAAGCATATGCAACTTGTAGTGTAATAATTACATAAAATATCTATTATTACCTTATCTTATTTTGTAAAAAAACGCACCTCCATATGGTGTAAGACAAAATTAAATTCTTATCTAATATAATTCATCATGTATCCTTATCCATACTTAACAACTTGGATCTTAGTTGTCATTTAATTAACTAATTTGTAACATTTAAAATATATATATATAGGTTTCGGCTATATCATATAGCCTAGAATTAAATTTTTATCTTATACTATATTATATACCTTATTATGTTATTTTATTACTTAATTAATAAATTGTATCATAATATTAAGAATTAAAGGATTTGTTACATTATATCACATTTGTGATATTCTCGGCCACACCTAAATAAATTAGGATCAATTTTATTATATAATATATTATATCATTATCATATTATAATTATAGTATAAAGTTGCTTTATACTATAGTAGAACCTAGCAGTCAGGTCATTTGTTGCTGATAGTAGAACCTTGAATACACATCGTCATATGTGTACTTCACATGTTTTCCGCTGCTAGATTATGAAACCTTATGGATGTTATGTTTAGTCAAACCTCAAACACTTGAAGCTCTAAAAATATTATCAATATATGTCACACCTGTCACGCCCCCACTCCGGATAGCCCGAACTAGAGGGTGACTAATACTAGGAATAGTATTATAGGACAAACAGACTAAGATAGAGGTACGTATTGATTATAAACTAGCATGCTTGACAGGTTTGATAATACAATATCCCAATGATTAAAAAGGTTTAGGCTATCAGACCCAAAGACTTACTATGGTCTGATGGACCTCAATAGTTCAAAATAGTAACATAATGTAACAGAGTTCGGAGTTTAGCAGCGGAAAGTGTGTGAATACATATGTGATGATATGTATTCAGGTGAAAACAAAATTTAAATAAGCGATCGAGGACAATGGACTCCTCAACACATCCTCCATCATCACCATCGAGCTCAACCGCACATTTAAAACAAATATGTAGGCTAAGTACAAATAATGCACTCGGTGGACTCATGCCAAAACATTTGATAATATTTGAATTACGCCAATATCAAGGCAAGTCATGCGGTTTTAGATGAAATGCCTCAGGCTTACTAAAACATTTTCGGTTCAGTAAACATCGCCGACCGAGCATTTTCGTGTGTGATCCATATCCCGATATCATAATTCATCATAATGTCAAAGATCAATGTTCAACGCATAACGTCGTGAAGGAGGCCTCCTCAACGACATCGGAACCGCCGTGGCCCACACAAACACGGTCCCATTCAGTGTACACGTTAACAATCATATCGCTCCAACCTTCACGCCAATCCTAGCGGGCATTAATCCTCGGCCGGGACCCGACATTAATAAAGGTTGGCGCGACCCAACAAATTCATAACATATAGTTCCAACCTCACGCGGATAGGATTCACGTAAAAATGAATATTTTTGGCAGGTAATATTGTAAACAATTGATAAACAGTTGGAATAGTGCTGTAAATGAATTCATTTGTAAAGAGTAGCAAAGTCACTGTGGTTTGAAAAGAAAGCCCACATTAGTGAGGTAAGAAAAGGAGCCCACCTGGACTATAATTCGTCGTAAACTGAGTCCTAGTTTTGTTTGCTTTGTCAATGCCCAATCGTCTCGTTCGCGTCCACACCTTTACGCAAAAGCGATATTTTAGTACGTTGTCACGCTTCTCGAGACTCGTAAAGTGTAAAACAAATTCGATATTTAATATTGATGTAAATTGAATTCCTCAATGAATTCAATACGCTTTCAAATACGAATTCAATTGAACTGTTCTCGTTCCTCGAGATACGTTCAACTATTTCGGTTTAACCTTTCGGTTTAAATGTTTTAACGTATAAGCACGTTTCTCGATATAAGGATTTCATTTGTGAAATCTTTTCTTACTAATGAGGTATTATACTCAATTAGTACATCTTACGCGTATTGGCGTAGTTATCGAACGTATAATCATACGTTTGACTTTAAAAGTCAACGAAGTCAACACTTTTGGACTCTTAAATAGTAATTTCTTACCATTTCATTTTATAAATCGAATTTCGATCGATTAAAATCGTAAAGTCCCATTTCTCGATTTATCACGTAAATCAAAGGACTTATAAATAATTTTTGCAATTATTAATCCTTTTAATAATTAAAAACGTGTATTTTCGATTTAAAAACGTTATTAAATAAACGTTTGTCTCAAACATAATAATCTATGTTTATATAATTTTATAAAATTCAAATATGTCTAAAATAATTATTAGACATATAATTTATTATTAAACTGAATTTAAAAGGATTTAAAATCCTTATAAATAATCGAAATATTCTCGGTAAATATATAAAATTACCAAATGATTTTAAATATTTTTCTAAATTAATATAGTGTATTATTATACACTATGGTCCAGAATAAGAATTAATATCATCCATATGATATTTTTTGTCATTTATTAATATATGTATATATTAATGTTACGGTAATTTCATTAAATATGGAATAATTGTCCAAAAATTCTCAAAATTTATATATAAGTAATATAATGTCCCAACATCAATATATGCCACAATTATAACCTATAGTCCATTATAACCATTTATTTACCAATATAATTCTCAAAGCAATCGGTAATTATAAGTTAATTACCAAATAATTATCAAACAATTTCTAAAAATTCCAAATAATTTATGACATGATTAAACATTATATTATAACATTGTAACATCACAACATCAACCAAAAACATTTGAATCATCACCATATGGAGCTTAATAGCTCTTGGCTTTTTTGATTAAATGTAGTAATTGGTTTTCAAAAATTCCAACAATTATATACTATGCTTATACACTATAGTATAACAATATAACATCATTTAATCATCAAAAACAAATTAAATCATCACCTTAAAGAGTATGGTAGCTCACGGCTTCTTTGATTTAAGTATGGTATTTGATTTCATAAAATTCTAATTACTATACACTATGTTTATATACTATAGTATAACAATAATACATCATAACATTAATTAAAATCAATTAAATCATCACCTTATTGAGCATATCACTCACAGCTTATTTGATTTAAATTGACATTTGATTTCAAAAATTCCAATAAAATCATACAATACATAATCCATTTACTAAAGCATTAATACACCATTGGATGTTCAAAATAAAAATCATACACCAACATACACATACTATATGCTCACGGTAATTTTTAAATAAATATGCTAGGGTTTTCCAAAAATTCTAAATAACATACCATAGGTTTAAAACATATCATAGATCAATAATCCATCACTAAAAATACTTTAGAACAATCGGTTATAACCATTTATAAAGTTTTCGAAAATTATTTCAATATATCCTATGGTTCGAAAATCATGTAAACATGCTAGATCTATTTCAACAATTTAATATACAATCATCTATGCTCATCTAACATATATTCACATATATTTTCGAAATAAAATTATCAAGAACAACATTCATCCATAGTTCATTCATAAGAACAATAATAACATACATCCACATATATAAAACTTGTTGGGTATTTTCGAACAAAGAGGGATAAAAATCGAGGCTATGGTGTCTCATTTACCTTAGGAATGGTATAGAATCACAAGAATAGTGTAGGTATCAAACTTGGTGAAGAAATGAGAAGAGAGGAAGAAGGAAAGCTTTCAAAAATGGGGGGAGGGGCTCTCGGTTTTTGCAGAAAATGAGAGAGGGAGAGAGTGAGAAATGGGGTTCCAAAATGAAATGGTAGTGTATAATGAGAGTGGGGTGAAGAAGGGGAAGAGTCCCCTCCCTTATTGTCTCTCTCTCTCTCGGTCACTCACCCACACACACAATAGGAAATATGGCTGATGTGTGTAGAGTGTTGTGATGATTAGAGTAGGCTAGAAAGGCTCCTCATGCATTGGCCCATGGAAAGGTGCACATCATGCCTTGTTGGGGCGTGATGACCGACGGCTAGGGGCTCCAAATAGGTGGGAAAATTTTATTTTACTCCTTAATACATTACATATACAATACATGATCATAGATATATAATACAAGTCATTAAAAATAATTAAATCAAGCATAGGCATTTATTCAAAAATTACCGATAATAAATAGGAAAATAGGAATAAAAATATAAATCACACCTATTATTGATACTCATGTCCAATTCGATCAAAATATACTCATATATATTATAATATATAATGTAGATAATAAATAATAGCATAGGATAAAATAATGGTGTCATTTCATGCATACGAAACCCTAATTTCAAAATTAGAGTTTCGAAACCCATATATATATAATATTGAGTTTTAATGTTCAAAAATTTATTTTAAAGCTTAATAATACTCATATATATCATAACATATATGTTAGATACCATATGCTAATTTAATGGTATCATTTCATGTGATAAAACCATAATTTAGGAATTAGGGTTTCGAAATATTCATTTCGAGAATTATCGAATTTTAAAACTAAAAATTCTATTTATAATAATTAATAATACTGTAATTATATAAAATAATAATAGGAAATTAATTATAATAATTTCCTGAGCCTTAAACTCATTTTTCAAAACGTCTCTAGACGTTGACGTTCAAAACGTCTCAAAACGTTCAAAATCGACTCATCTCAAAATGGTCGTAGTAAGTTCGTACTTACTTAATAAATATATTCCATATAATAAAGGAAGTAATATGGAAATTAATTCCAAGCTTTACTGCTCAGAAAATTCCATAAAATACTGACGTTCGATACGCGTTCGACGTTAAAAATAAGCTGTCGAATTACATCACGATATTTGATTCCTGAATTCACAATCCTTAGTGAATATAAAAAGGAATTCATTATAATAATACTGAATCGAAATCACACTATTCGATGTCGTAAAAATAATATACGGCAAAACCCTAATTCATGGGTTTAAATTACCGTAATCATACGTTCGTTTCTTCGGAATATTACATTCCACCCCCCTTAAAAGAAATTCCGTCCGGAATTTGCATACCTCTAGAAAAATAAGTCGGGGTATCGTTCTTTCATCACTTCTTCAAGCTCCCATGTGGCTTCTTCTTGTCCGTGGTGTCTCCACATCACTTTGACTAGCGGAATCGTCTTGCTCCGTAGTTGTTGGACTTTATAGTCGAGAATTTTCGTTGGTTCCTCTTCGTAGCTCATGTCTGGCTTGAGAGTCACGTCGTCTTGGTGGATCACGTGCTTTGGATCGTGAACGTATTTTCGCAATTGCGAGACATGGAAAACATTGTGCACATTTCCTAGGTTTGGCGGAAGAGCCAACCTATAAGCTACTGGACCTATCCTCTCTAGGATCTCATATGGTCCTATAAAGCGGGGTCTCAGCTTCCCTTTCAGTCCAAATCTGACAATCCCTTTTGATGGAGATACTTTAAGAAACACTTTGTCTCCACTTTCAAATTGTAGCTCGGATCTACGCGTATGAGCGTAAGATTTTTGCCTATCTTGAGCTTCTCTTATCCTCAGCCTAATTTGTCGAACGATCTCAATCATTTCGTTCACTGCATCAGGCCCTATGACTTTTCTCTCACCGACTTCATCCCAATAAAGCGGTGATCTACATTTCTTGCCATACAAGGATTCGTATGGGGCCATTCCGATCGTTGCTTGGTAGCTATTGTTGTAGGAAAATTCAATAAGAGGTAAAATTTCTTCCCATTTTGCACCTCGATCCAATACTACTGTTCTATGTATATCTTCTAGCGTTTGGATCGTTCTTTCCGACTGCCCATCAGTTTGTGGATGAAAAGCCGTACTGAAGTTTAATTTCGTACCCAATTCTCTCTGTAGGCTAATCCAGAATCTGGATGTGAACTTGGAGTCTCTATCAGAGGTAATAGATTTTGGCACTCCATGTAGTCGTATAATTTCCTTAACGCATGGTGGGCTAACTTATCGATCCATAAGTGCTCAATCGGTAGAAAGTGAGCACTCTTGGTAAGTCTATCCACAATTACCCATATGGCTGTGTTTCCTCTCTTCGATTTGGGTAAACTCGTAACGAAATCCATTGTTATCTCATCCCATTTCCACTCAGGGATTTCCAATGGTTGCAACTTTCCGTAAGGTCGTTGATGTAACGCCTTCACCTTGGCAAACAATGCGTTCTACGAAAGAAGCTATGTCTCGTTTCATACCTTCCCTCCAAAACTTTTCCTTCAGGTCTTGGTACATTTTAGTACTACCTGGGTGGGCGGTGTAGGGTGTATAGTGAGCCTCACTCATAATTTCATTTTGAAGCTCGGCGTCGTCTGGAATGCATATTCTACCTTCAAACAATAGGGCGTTGTCTGACGCCTCTTGGAAATTCTTTAATCCTTCAGACCTTACCCTTTGTCTGATCTTTTCTAACTTTTCCTCCATCCTTTGTCTTTCGACAATCCTTTTTCTTAGATCAGATGTTAGTGTAAGTGTTGCGATACAGCTCACAATTATCTCAGGTGGTTCAACCAGTTCGATGCTCAATCTTCCAAACTCTTCAATGAGTTTTTCCTCTTGTACAAAGAGACATCCTAGCTTGGATTGGCTCTTACGACTTAAGGCGTCGGCTACTACATTCGCCTTGCCCGGGTGGTAGTTGATACCACAGTCGTAATCTTTCACTAGTTCGAGCCATCTTCGTTGCCTCATGTTCAAATCTCTTTGCTCAAAGAAGTACTTCAGACTCTTATGGTCTGTGAAGATCTCACATCTCACTCCATAGAGGTGATGTCTCCAAATTTTCAGAGCATGAACTACAGCTGCTAATTCCAAGTCATGGGTTGGGTAGTTCAGTTCATGCGGTCTGAGTTGTCGGGATGCATAAGCTATCACCTTCCCGTTTTGCATTAAAACACAACTCAGTCCAGTCTTAGAAGCGTCTCAGATAGACTACATATTCTTTGTCCGCTCGAACCGCTAGATCGTGCACTTGTCAACTTCTCCTTGAGTATTTGGAAACTCGCTCACATTCATCAATCCGATTAAATTTGATTCCTTTTCGAGTAGCGGGTTATTGGCCTTGCAATCTTGAAGAATCCTTGATGAATCTCCTATAGTAACCACTAGTCCTAGGAAACTTCTAATTTCATGTCGAGTCCGGGCGATTTCCATCCTCAGACCGCTTCTACTTTGGTGGGTCTACTTTTATGCCTTGGTAAACGATGTGTCCAAGGAACATAACTTCCTTCACCAAAATTCACATTTGCTAAACTTAGCAAACAACTTTTCACCTCTCAAGGTTTGCGATGACCGTTCTCGATGTTCCTTGTGATCCTCTTCATTCTTGAATAAACGAGGATATCATCTATGAAGACCAAAACGAATTTATCCAAAATGGATGAAATACCCGCTCATAAGATCCATGAATACGGCTGGTGCGTTGGTTAATCCGAATGGCATAACTATGAACTCATAGTGGCCATATCTGGTTCGGAATGCAGTCTTAGGTACGTCCTCAGACCGTATCTTCAGCTGATGGTATCCTGACTTAAGATCAATTTTCGAGAATACACCTGCTCCTCGCAACTGATCAAACAGGTCATCAATCCTAGGTAAAGGGTATTTGTTCTTTAGTGTCATCTTGTTTAATTCTCGGTAATCGATGCACATCCTCAAAGAACCATCCTTTTTCTTAACGAACAAAACAGGCGCTCCCCAAGGTGAAACACTTGGCCTAATGAAACCTAGATCCAACAATTCTTGAATCTAGATCTTTAGTTCCTCCAACACTTTTGGGACCATTCTGTAGGGTGCCTTCGACACTGGAGCCGATCCTGGTTCCAAGTCGATGGTAAATTCTAATTGTCTATCAGGGGGTAATCCTGGTAGATTCTCGGGAAATACGTCCGAAAATTCCAGAACAACTTCAATGCCCTCAATTCTCGCTTCGGGTTTATCCTCCCTGTTCAAGTAGACAAGGAATGCATGGCATCCTTTCTAGTTCATCATCTTCCTTGCTTGTAGAGCCGATACGATCGAAACTCTTCTTCCCATGCTGATTCCATGGAAATGCGTGGCTTCTTATCCAGGAAAGTGAAAAAAATTTTCCTTTCCTTACATAGAATCGTGGAATGATTCTTAGCTAACCATTATATTCCTAGGATTAAGTCTACATCGTCCATGGGTATTACGTTTAGATTGTTAGCCAGAACCTTAAGTGACCCTAGTGTCAATTCTAGGTTCGAGCAAAAGTGTGTAACAGTCATAATCCCTCCTATAGGCGATGAGATTCTCATATCACGGCTTGCTTTTCGCACCTAAGGCCCAAAGATTTCACGCATGATTTTGCTATAAAAGAATGCGAAGCACCCATATCGAACAATACTATAATAGGTATGTTGAGAAGAACTCCCATACCGCCAGTTTCGGTTTTGCTGCTCGCCTCCGATGTAGAGCGAAGCTCTCACCGAGCCGGCCGAGGCCGACGGGCACCGTCCTGCCGATTCGGCGGCCGCACCGCCTCGCCGCGCCGCCGCCGGCGTTGTCGCGGTGGTCGCCGCCTGGTGGTGGTGGTGGCCGCCATCGCTGCTGCGGGGTTGTTGCCATTGTTCGCGGCACCAATTGCTGTGGTTGCCGCCACCGTGGTTGCCGAGGCTGGGCCGGAATTGGATAGCCCTTAGTGGCTGAACATTGCGGGGTTGGTTCGCCTTATATCCGAACGTGACACCGGGCAATTGTTGGCGTGATGCCCTTGCCCCGCACTTGAAACATCTCACCACGCTTGCCGTGCACACCCTTGTGCGTTCTATGGCATCTAGGCATGGAGGTGTTCTTATATGTTCCTCGCGTCCTTTCACGGTGGAGCATAAGTCGCTCTCTTCCGCTCGCCTGGCCGTGCCCCGCCTCGCGTGGTCGCTTGTGGCTTATGCTCATAGCCTCCCCGCCATGACCGCCGCGATTGGGTTCCCACTCCCTTTTCTCTCGTCAGTAGCATTGTGTATCCGAGCCGACACCGACTTATCTTGGACATTGCCGCCTCAATATCTAAAGCTCGTGCAAGAGCTTCATGTAAGTCAGTCTCCATGGTCGGCAAGAGACATCCGTATCTCCATCCTCAGTCCTGACCTAAACTTTTCCGACATTTTCAAGTCGGTGTCTACTTGCTCTGGTGCATATCTTGACATCTCGCAGAAAGCGCGATCATAGTCGGTCACAGACAACCTTTCTTGTTTCAACAGAAAAATTCGCTCCTTCTCTTCTTATAGCTTTTGGGTATGTATTTCATCAGATTCCTCTCAAGTCCTCCCATGAGAACTCTTCTAGTTGCTCGTGAAGAAGGTCTTTTTCTTGGCCTCCCACCGTAAATCGGGTCCATTTAATTGAAAGCTACACGGACGATCGCCTCCCGTGTCGTGCATCGAGAAAATTAAAGATCTGCTCAATGGTTCGGATCCATTGTTCCGCTTCTTCGGGGCTACCCTTCCCATTAAAGGTAGGTGGGTTCTGCCTTAGAAACAACTCTTCGATCCTGCGATCGGTTTGAGGTGGAGGTGGTGGTTGGGGAATGTCCTCAGCTTCTTGTTCAGGAATTCTACCCCTTTCTCTAGGCCTTCCCCGACCTCGACCTCTGGGTTCCTGCTCCGGATTTCTTCTCGGAGGCATGCTGCTATAGAAAACAGGTAATTATCAGACACTTATTCTTTCCATATCTCAACATACACAATATTATCATGGCCTTACTGCAAAACGATTCTAAACAAAATATTTCACCCTTAATAAACATAATTTGCCGTAAAATCCCTAATCAGGGTCATATATATATATATATATATCCAAAAATTTCTGCCATAGGCAGGATGTTCAACACCAAAAGTTATGAAGAAAACATATATCCCGGCCCACACGGCCTTCCAAAAGTCAAGGTTTCTAGTTCCATCAAAAACTCATACACAAAAGAAAGAAAGAACAGCATAAGCTTAAACATAATAAAAGTCTATCTAGGCTTCAGCAGGTGCCTGCATCATGCATCCTCCCACCGCCGTCCTCATCGGATCTTCCTCTTCCTGAGTCGCCCTCACCGCCGAAATGTCCATGCGGGTCGTACCTGGATGGTCCCGCCCATCGCCTTCGCACATCGGTATGTCGCGCATGGGGTTGAAGTCATTGTCGCCATATAGCTCGTAGTCATGGCGAATCGGGCTATAGCCATCGAAAGCGTCCGACACGCTCATCCGCTACTGTTCGCGGAAACGCCCTCGGGCGGTACGGATGCGCCATAGGCGGTGGAGGTGGTATCGATGGACGACGGGTGTCCAGAGAGGTAGAGGAGGAACACAGCTCTCCCAAGGCTCTGGGCGGCCGCCTCTCCAAGCGGGCGGGCTGCCCTCGTCAAAGGAATGGAGGCACGACGGGTCGATCCGCCTCTAACCTCCGTATAGCCATTCTCGCGACTCATCCCGCCAGTGTACTCGGGAGGAGGTAGGGTCCTCTCGGTGCTGCCTCAGAATGTTGTACACGTAAGTCGGTGACTTACGAATGGGCAAATCTCCCACCAAGTCATAGCCGCCCATCGCCCTGTAGATATAATCCTCGATACTTCGGGCATAGTCCTCCCAATCACAAGGGAGTATGGCTAGAGACGCCCGATGCCATCATAGTCAGTAGCACCGTAGGCTCGGGCGTCTCTCCAAAGGCGGAGGTAATACGCCAGAAACTCGCCCAAGTCCTCTCCAGCGCACATCCAGCTGGAGCGGTAAATGCTCATCACCTCCTCGGGGGTCGGGCGTGGTCCAATCCTCCTCCGAGTGATATATCTCATCCCTTCCATCTGTCACGATCAAAACTAACATAAGTCAACTATCGTCATCTCAAAAGCAGAAAGGATAACTTAAGTACAACGAGAAGCAACTAGGTTAAAACTAAACAATCTATAAGGTAGGCCACATCATAAGGTACAACACATATCACAACTTACCTTCTTAGTCTTACCCAAACGTATACATATAGACCAATAACATCTTAATATAAATATGCTACGAGATCCTTGTCTTATACCAAACACTTGAACTAAAGTTCAACAGACTCTACAGTATTCTGGAGACAGAATTAGGGATTCTATTCTTCATAACAAATGAAGATCAGTGCGTTAGGAGTACGCAGGTGAAAACCATGCATAAATCGGAGTCTAACGAAAGAGATCTAGCTAAAACAAGTTTAGTGCGCAGTGTAGGAAATTTACGCGATCGTGCCAAAAATAAAATTCGAGGCGTATGTCGATGTAATACGTCTACCACATCCACGTCCTTATGTTGAGGCTTGAACATTCTGAAGTCGTAATTGATGTCCACATCATAACCTATGTCGACGGTCACCATGTCGAAGCGGTGATGAAATGTCGACGCCGCTCATCTTCGAGGTCGAGATCGTCCTCGCTCATCCTTCTCGCCGTCTTCGCCGCTCGTTGCTCGAGGCTATCATCACTTTCATTCTTCCTATCGTTATTTTGTTCTCGTAAGGCAAAAGAAGTTAATACTTCTATGTTCTTTTCACGATACGTGAGCATGCTCCTTAGAGTCTAGGTTCGTCTTGTGATAAAATATCGTTCATCACAAACAAAATTTTTGAAGATTGGAAATAAAGTCTCATTTGAGAATTTGGAAATATGGTTTCAAAATGATAATCATAGTCAACTCATATACATATCAAAAATGAATTCATTCATTCCATGTTGATCATTCAACTAGTACCACCATGTACTTTCATCTCAATACTTGAGTACTTGCATCGCTCAACTCAAGGTTTTGGAAAAATTTCTTGCTCAACTTTCATTTCATCATCAACCTCATAATATCATATCCTTTCCTCCAAGGATAACCCTTTCAATTTCTTTCAAAGTTCTTCCAACTCGCTCAAAACTTTTTCATTTCATGAGTTTGAGAAAGAAATCGCCACCTTTTCCCGGTTGAGCTCGATGTGATGGAGTGTCGAGGAGTCAAGAGGTTACTGTAAGTCCAATGACTCGATCTGACTTAGAATTTAAAAGGATTTGGTTTTCAAAGAGCAACAATGCTCGATACCATACATCACGCCCCCACCCCGGATAGCCCGAACTAGAGGGTGACTAATACTAGAATAGTTGTAATACTCGATTATTTAAACGCCTAATTACTTATATTAATTTCATAAATTAGAATATTATTATAATAATTTGATTATTAAATTATCGAATAACGATTTCGATATTTCGGAATAATAAATTCCTATGTACAATTCACTTAATGTATATGAATTGAGAAATACGATTGTGTAACGATTTCAACAAAGATAATTTTAACGCCGACACGATCGATAATTAAATGCTCGTGATATTTTCTAAGTTTTTAAGCTTAGGATTTAATTCCATTATTATTGGAATAATTTAATAAAGTGATTACAACTTTATTACCACCATTTTGAAATGAGTCGATATTTAACGTTGAGACGCTTTGAACGTTAACGTTTAGAGATGACTTGAGAATCAAGTCTAACGATCAAGGAATTATGATATTTAAATTACTATGATTATTTTATGTAATTAGAGTATTATTTAGCATTAAAATAATGCTAGAACATTAAGGATTAATTATTGGACAACGATTATTTTTGAAAACCCTAATTCAAAATTAGGGTTTTCGCATGAATTAATTCCAATAATTTTTCCTATGATATAATTTATCATCTAGGACATATATTATGATATATATCTACTTATGGCATGAAAATCAAATTTTGGCCATAATTGAAATTGCCGTGAACCATCATGTGTGTATAACATGAAATTGTTTTATTTTTGATCTCCCAAATTGAATTATATCTTAAGTGTAGTAATAATACACACTTACCAAGTAAAATTAGTAAATGAAAATATCCTTACAATTTTTTTGAGAGTGGCGATTATGTTGACTAAATGTTGTACAAAAGCTTCAATTTTTCTTTGTGCATGATTTCATATATTTGGGATAGAGTGTAACAACTTTTATACATGCAAAGGCAATGAAAAAAATCTGAAATTCTCTCCCACCATGTACATTGTCGACGACACTTGCTACATGAAACAAGATTTAGTTTGTTTCTCCCAAAAACTTTTATTAAAGCTTAGCAAAGAGTAAATGCATGTGTAAGGGATATTTTTATCATGACATAATCACTTTGACTAATTTTATTCACTTGTTTCATGTTTAATTTGTGAGAGAGCCGAGAGGTATCAAGTTGTGTCTTGCAAATTCATTATAATTGCCTAATTATATATTTAGTCTTGTAACCCACAACACTTTCATTTCTCTTCCCAAATTTTCATTCTGCCGTGGCTTATTCCAGTAAGAAAACCAAACTATATTTCTTCTTTCATTCTCTCCATAGCTTGAGCTCTAATCATCCTACACCAAATCAATACCGTTAACGAGGTTAGAAATCGAACGAGCTTCGATTATACCCTAAGTTTTTAATTTTCTAATGGTTAGATTTAATTTTCAAGCATGTGTTCTTAAGCATGAATTATGCTAAGCATGATACTTGTTCATTAAATATGTGTAGTATGGTTTTATGTAAGCATATATCATGTTTAAAAATTTATTCAAGCATGCTATGAACTTATGCCATATGTACCGAAAATTTTCTTGAAGATCTAAGTATGGATTAATGATATATGATATAGTAGGAGCTTGTTATGATTTATTGAAATTTATAAAATCCTATGCAAAATTTTCAAACTGCTTAAATGATATAGCCTTGGTACTTTGGTGTATAATTTTTATATGCTTGATATAATAGCATATTATTGATCTAGGGTATTGATTAGGTGTTGTAGGAATTTATTATAATTTTTGGATATGTATAGCTATTTTTATTAAAAATAGCCGAGAGCTCATGTTATAAGTTCAATGTTTTATAATGTGTTATTATGTGATATTATGATGTATTAGTGTTACACTATAGTATATAAGTATAGTGTAATTTAATTAGAATTTATAAAATGTTTAGTCTAATGTTGTAAGGACCAAATCTTTGAACATTAACACATTGGTGTAGAGATGAAATATGTTGGACTTTAGATTATAATTATGTTATAAATTAATGTTGGGGCCTCAGATAATTTAATTAGATTTTAGGAATTTATTTGAGAATTTTTAAGAATAACCGTGACCTATGGTATGGGTATAGGTAGTGTTCAAATTTTCTATAGTGTCATTAATACATATTAATAATCATAGTGTAAAATAATACACTATATGAATTTAGAGAAATTTTTATAACAAGTTTGGAAATTATAGCTCATAACCGTGAGCTATATTGATTTTTATTAAGAATTTTAAATCCTTTTTAATCAAGAAAATAATAAATTATATGTCTAGAAATTAATTTAGACATATTAAAAATTTTCGAGAATTATTAAACATAGAATATTATGTTTCTGATTTAAACGTTATATTAAATAACGTTAAAAGCGTAAATAATGCTTAATGCATTAAAAGATTAATATTGAAAGAAAATATTAATCAAAATTATCGATTTGCGTGAAAATCAAGATAAAGCTTTTTGGAAAAAAAATCGATTGAAAATCGATTTATATTGATTAAAATATGAATTTTGAAAATTTAATAAGAAAAGTCAAAATGGTTGACTTTCAAATTAACGCATTTAAATACGCTCGTTAAATACGTTAATACGTGAAAACGACACTTTTATAAGAATATCTTAATTGTGAGAAAAGATTTCATTATTGAAATCACTTTATCAATAACGTTATTATCGCTAATTGTTTAACCCAAAAGGTTAAAATGAGACCGTAGATCGATACGCTCTCTCGATATACGAGAATTATTTTATTGATATACGCTCGCTTCAACGACAAGACGATAAAGAATCATCGAAACTTGAATTATAAATTTATTTATCAAAGTTGAATGAACTTTGAAAATCTCGAAAAGCGTGCCAACGCATCTAAACGATATTTTATGTAAGGTGGGACGGAAAGCTCACAAGCAACAAGAAAAGAAAACGCAGATCGAGAATCGACGCTCAAAAGTAAAGGTGGGCTTTACTATACTCAAACCGTAGAATTTTACCAAATAATTTATTTATGATGCTTTATTGCAAGCAAATAATTATGAACCGATTTATTTAATTACCCGCCCAAAATATTTATGTTTTATGATGTATCCAATCCATGATTGTTGATGCATAATGTTGGGTAGCCCCACTTTATGACATGTTTGAATTGTGATTCTGGAAGACCCCAAGAATGATGGAGAATTCAGATCCCGTCCGAGATGGCCGGATTTTGTGCACCAATTATTTTGTGACTGTGGCCGAAAGGGTGCTCGTCGGTCACGGCGGCGTCTGTGAGAGGAGGCCTCCTCTCCAAGTAGGAATTGTTGTGAATGATTGTTGTGGTGGATGTGGATCATACATACGTGGAAAATGCTCACAATCTATATTTATCGAAAATGACAGAAAATATTTAGTAAGCACGAGTATTTCAAATTAAAACCTCGTGTTACCGTGATGTGGCGTAGTAATTCAAACTTGATAAATTATTTCGCATGAGCCATCGAGTGCATTATTTGTACTCACCGCATATTTGTTTTAAATGCGATTGAGTCAGTGATGGTGATGAGCGGAGATGTTGAGTAGTCGTGGTCTTTGGTATTTATTATGTTTGAAAGAAAGAACCTGGGTGCATATCGTCATATATGCATTCACATGCTTTTCACGCATATTCGAATATTTTGTATGTTATCGTGACGGTTGTATCTCGTCTCAATTATCGAACCCATCTGTTAAAGGAACTCATAGCCTTTACATTTGTATATAACTTTTGCCTTGTGAATAAGGGTTGAATTGCTTTTCCTTGTAAATAAGGTTTGATTATTGAAATTGATAAATGTTATTTCAAATCTTTGATTATTTTTATCAATTGATTTGCATTCACGTTCCAAGCTCCAGTTCTCTCTAATCTGTCCTTTGGATTAGAGCGGCTGTGACAATAGTATTATAGGACAAACAGACTAAGATAGAGGTACGTATCGATTATAATCTAGCATGCTTGACAGGTTTGATAATACAATATCCCAATGATTAAAAAGGTTTAGGCCATCAGAGCCAAAGACTTACCATGGTCTGATGGACCTCAATAGTTAAAAATAGTAACATAATTTAACAGAGTTCGGAGTTTAGCAGCGGAAAGTGTGTGAATACATATGTGATGATATGTATTCAAGGTGAAAACCAAATTCTAAATAAGCGATCAAGGACACCTGACTCCTCAACACATCCTCCATCATCACCATCGAGCTCAACCTCGCACATTTTAAAACAAATATGTGGCTAAGTACAAATAATGCACTCGGTGGACTCATGCCAAAACATTTGATAATATTTGAATTACGTTGTTAATATCAAGGTAAGTCAGGGTTTTAGATGAAATGCCTCAGGCTTACTAAAACATTTTCGTTCAGAAAATCGCCTACCGAGCATTTTCTTGGCGTGTGTGATCCATATCCCGATATCATAATTCATCATAATGTCAAAGATCAATGTTCAAACGTACAACGTCGTGAAGGGAGGCCTCCCTCAACGACGCCGAACCGGCCGTGGCCCACACAAAGACACAGCCCCATTCAGTGTACACGTTAACAATTATATCGTTCAAACCTTCACGCCAATCCTAGCCATGCATTAATCCTCCGGCTCAGGATCCGACATTAATAAAAGGTTGGGCGCAACCCAACAAATTCATAACATATAGTTCCAACCTTCACGCCAGATAGGATTCACACAAAATGTAATTTGGCGTGTAATATTGTAAACAGTTGATAAACAGTTGGAATAGTGTAAATGAATTCATTTGTAAAGAGTAGCAAAGTCACCGTGGTTTGAAAAGAAAGCCCACATTAGCGAGGTAAGAAAGGAGCCCACCGACTATAATTCGTCAGAAATCGAGTCCTAGGTTTGTTTGCTTTGTCAATGCCCAATCGCCTCGCTCAAGGCCCACACCTTTACGCAAAAGCGATATTTTAGTGCACGTCACGCTTTCGAGACTCGAAAGTCTAAAACAAATTGATATTTAATATCGATGTAAATTGAATTCCTCAATGAATTCAATACGCTTTCAAATCACGAATTCAATTGAACTCGCTCGCCTCGAGATACGCTCAACTATTTCGCTTAACCTTTCGCTTAAATGTTTTAACGTATAAGCACGTTTCTCGATATAAGGATTTCATTTGTGAAATCTTTTCTTACTAATGAGGTATTATACTCAATTAGTACATCTTACGCGATTGGCGATTTATCGAACGATAATCGACGTTGACTTTAAAAGTCAACGAAGTCAACACTTTGGACTCTTAAATAGTAATTTCTTACCATTTCATTTTATAAATCGAATTTCAATCGATTAAAATCGTAAAGTCCCATTTCTCAATTTTTCACGTAAATCAAAGGACTTATAAATAATTTTCGCAATTATTAATCCTTTTAATAATTAAAAACGTGTATTTTCGATTTAAAAACGTTATTAAATAAACGTTTGTCTCAAACATAGTAATCTATGTTTATATAATTTTATAAAATGCAAATATGTCTAAAATAATTATTAGACATATAATTTATTATTAAACTGAATTTAAAAGGATTTAAAATCCTTATAAATAATCGAAATATTCTCGGTAATTATATAAAATTACCAAATGATTTTAATTTTTTTTTCTAAATTAATATAGTGTATTATTATACACTATGGTCCAGAATAAGAATTAATATCATCCATATGATATTGTTTGTTATTAATATATGTATATATTAATGTTACGGTAATTCCATTAAATATGGAATAATTGTCCAAAAATTCTCAAAATTTATATATAAGTAATATAATGTCCCAACATCAATATATGCCACAATTATAACCTATAGTCCATTATAACCATTCATTTACCAATATAATTCTCAAAGCAATCGGTAATTATAAGTTAATTACCAAATAATTATCAAACAATTTCTAAAAATTTCAAATAATTTATGACATGATTAAACATTATATTATAACATTATAACATCACAACATCAACCAAAAACATTTGAATGATCACCATATGGAGCTTAATAGCTCTCGGCTTTTTTGATTAAATGTAGTAATTGGTTTTCAAAAATTCCAACAATTATATACTATGCTTATACACTATAGTATAACAATATAACATCATTTAATCATCAAAAACCAATTAAATCATCACCTTAAAGAGTATGGTAGCTCACGGCTTCTTTGATTTAAGTATGGTATTTGATTTCCAAAAATTATAATTATTATACACTATGTTTATATACTATAGTATAACAATAATACATCATAACATTAATCAAAACCAATTAAATCATCACCTTATTGAGCATATCACTCACGGCTTATTTGATTTAAATTGGCATTTGATTTCCAAAAATTCCAATAAAATCATACAATACATAATCCATATACTAAAGCATTAATACACCATTGGATGTTCAAAATAAAAATCATACACCAACATACACATACTATATGCTCACGGTAATTTTTAAATAAATAGGCTAGGGTTTTCCAAAAATTCTAAATAACATACCATAGGTTTAAAACATATCATAGATCAATAAATCATCACTAAAAATACTTTAGAACAATCGGTCATAACCATTTATAAAGTTTTCGAAAATTATTTCAATATATCATATGGTTCGAAAATCATGTAAACATGCTAGATCTATTTCAACAATTTAATATACAATCATCTATGCTCATCTAACATATATTCACATATATTTTCGAAATAAAATTATCAAGAACAACATTCATCCATAGTTCATTCATAAGAACAATAATAACATACATCCACATATATAAAACTTGTTCGGTATTTTCGAACAAAGAGGGATAAAAATCGAGGCTATGGTGTCTCATTTACCTTAGGAATGGTATACAATCACAAGAATAGTGTAGGTATCAAACTTGGTGAAGAAATGAGAAGAGAGGAAGAAGGAAAGCTTTCGAAAATGGGGGGAGGGGCTCTCGGTTTTTGCAAAAAATGAGAGAGGGAGAGAGTGAGAAATGGGGTTCCAAAATGAAATGGTAGTGTATAATGAGAGTGGGGTGAATGGAAGAGTCCCTCCCTTATTGTCTCTCTCTCTTGGTCACTCACCCACACACACAATAGGAATTATGGCTGAAGTGTGTAGAGTGTTGTGATGATTAGAGTAGGCTAGAAAGGCTCCTCATGCATTGGCCCATGGAAAGGTGCACATCGTGCCTTGTTGGGCGTGACGACCGACTGCCAGGGATCCAAATAGGTGGAAATTTTTATTTTACTCCTTAATACATTACATATACAATACATGATCATAGATATATAATACAAGCCATTAAAAATAATTAAATCAAGCATAGGCATTTATTCGAAAATTACCGATAATAAATAGGAAAATAGGAATAAAAATATAAATCACACCTATTATTGATACTCATGTCCAATTCGATCAAAATATACTCATATATATTATAATATATAATGTAGATAATAAATAATAGCATAGGATAAAATAATGGTGTCATTTCATGCATACGAAACCCTAATTTCAAAATTAGAGTTTCGAAACCCATATATATATAATATCGTGTTTTAATGTTCAAAAATTGATTTTAAAGCTTAATAATACTCATATATATCATAACATATATGTTAGATACCATATGCTAATTTAATGGTATCATTTCATGTGATAAAACCATAATTTAGGAATTAGGGTTTTGAAATATTCATTTCGAGAATTATCAAATTTTAAAACTAAAAATTCAATTTATAATAATTAATAATAATGTAATTATATAAAATAATAATAGGAAATTAATTATAATAATTTCCGAGCCTTAAACTCATTTTTCAAAACGTCTCAGACGCCGACGCTCAAAACGCCTCAAACGCTCAAAATCGACTCATCTCAAAATGGTCGTAGTAAGTTCGCACTTACTTAATAAATATATTCAATTTAATAAAGGAAGTAATATGGAAATTAATTCCAAGCTTTATCGCCGAAAATTCCATAAAATATCGACGCTCGATACGCTGCTCGACGTTAAAAATAAGTCGTAGAATTACTTCACGATATTCGATTCTCGAATTCACAATCCTTAGTGAATATAAAAGGAATTGCTATAATAATACTGAATCGAAATCACACTATTCGATGTCGTAAAAATAATATACGGCAAAACCCTAATTCATGGGTTTAAATTACCGTAATCATACGTTCGTTTCTTCAGAATATTACAACACCGTTCAGTATTCTGTGTCATTATTCATTACTTAATCTCCATTATCAGTAACAGTCCCTGCTAATCCGTACTTAGGGTTGGCGGGTTGTTACAAAGTGGTATCAGAGCAGTTCGTTCATTGAACCCAAATTTCCTTTCAAAGTTGAGTCTAGATTGAGTCACTAGACTTCTAGAGATCAGCTGACTATGCTCAACACTCCATCACATCAAGATCAACCGGGAAAGAGGTAAATGACTTTCTTAAAGTTTTGAGAATGAGAATGAGAAGTTTGGAAGTGAGATTTATTAAAGTGAAATAAATTTTTTCAAGAAAATGAAAGTTTTGAAATAAAAGAGATTCCAAGAATATGCAGGTATGGGACTGCATATTCAAGGAAAGCTCAAGGATTCCAAGAATATGCAGGTATGAGACTGCATATTCATGGAAGACTTAAGGATTTGATATGTGAAAAGAAAATGATTTTCTCAATTTAGAAAATGAACGAGTTTGAAAGTAAATGCCCCTTTTTCAAAACTTTGAAATAAAAAGTTTGACATGGAAAATGATATTTCCAAAGAGATGAAAGTTATGAGAATTGTTGAAAGTGAAAGTAATTGCAATGAAGTTTTATGTGGTTAAGAGAAATTGATATTTGTTCCTAAGCCGGATGCAGAATACCTGGCTAGGATTAATTTGATATGATGATATGTTTTATGTGGAGATGGTTGGAATAATGAAAATGAAAGTTGTTGGTTCGCTACCAACGTATGATAATGTTATGATAAGATTGATAGTTGTTGGTTCATTACTAACATATTTTGATGTTATAATGATATTGAAAGATGTTGGTTCGCTACCAACATATGATTATGTTATGATGATGTTATATGAGAAAGTGTTGACAATGATATGTCAAAAGTGAAATCTTTGAATTCATGAAATTCAATGAGCATGATTATTATGAAAGAGTTATGTTATGAATGTTTGCAGTTCTGAAATTTTCAGTTATTTTAATGATGGGTATGTTATCCCAAAAGAACATAGATCGCTTAAGTCGCATGATCCCTTTTATGAAAGAACATAGAAAAGAACTATGAGAATTTTAGTCATCATGAGACGTAAACGAGATTGAAATGAGAATCTCAAGTCGAATGACGAGAACAAAGAGAGAAAGTCAAAAGCAAAGACGGGATGATGATTTAGAGATAATGAATGTCACTATACTCCGGTGACATGAATATATTCTTTGTTCGATGTTCACGTATGACGGAAATCCAAATTAACTAGACTTTCTCGTTAGAAACGAAATAAGAATGTGATCAAAGAAACAATGATATCGATCTTGCGACGATATAGAACGAGAACTTTACAAAGGTGATAGGAATCTTAGAATGCTACTAGAAAGCAGGATTCCCAATAGTTCAAGAAGGACTATAACATATGTGTACATGAGAACCTTTGGTCACAACTAAAATGAGTTGTGTACGATTTCAAATCTTATTCATAACCCAAAATTCTGTCATTAAGTTTAATCTATGATCTAGTTCCAATGGAAATATCGTTTGAATTCTCACTCCTTGAAAAAGAAGTTTACAATCAGAAAATTTCATAAAGCGTCCTCTTGAAACCAAACTTTCATGTGACTGAGAAAGTATTTGTGACGGGCCTGGCCACCCCATATGACCAAAGAAATCTCAGTATTCGTTATTCTGGTCTTCGGACCCTATATCCCAATTATTCAGTTCAAAGAACATGCTGATTCAAACCTTCAAAGTTGTCATCTTGAATTATGATGAAATTTTCTTCAATCCACGAAACCAATAAAGTATGACATAGGTTGACGTGTCTTGTCACCTAAAAGTTTCAAATCAGTCAAAAGCAATAGATATCAAGATATGATGTAAAGAAGTTCTCAATGAGACGAGATATTTATAATACACATAGGTGGATCGACCCTTGATGGGCTTTCCCAATACTGATGACAGTACAGATATACCACCAAATGAGTGTATGATGACTAAGTTATGAACGAGATACTCGTTAGCATTGAGTGCTAGAGTAGAGGTAAAGAAAAGTATATGATATCCGTGGGATATAATCACCTCTTATTATATTATAGCGAGAAAGAATAAAACTTATCTTTTAAGATAGTTCTTTGTCCCTAAGACCTCGATAGTAGGTCGGACGTGTTTAAAGTATGAAAGAGAATAAAACTCAGTTGATGGATATAAGGAATGATAGTACCTCAGTATCAAGTTTTCCGCTTTATCCATAAATCAATAAAGATTATGATTGAATTGAATCGTTCCCAAGTATATGAGACCTTGGTTAAACCAGAGATAGTGCGATCAAGGGATCAAATAATGAGATATGTGAATAGCAAGGCTATTCCTAGTATTAAACCAAGTATGGAAAGATACCCCGACGTTGAGACTTGACAATGAAACATTGGTACTTGGAATCTAAGTTATGGTGTACAGACGTATTACCCCTGATCTATATCAGAATGATGACGATCTTAATCCTAAAAGTGAAGACCAAGGTATAACGAAAGTAATATGACTTTCGGATATTATGCTCAAGTAAAGAGGCAAGAGTTAAGAATAGCTGAGGAAAATTTCCAGCTATACAATTATGAGATAGAGGAAGATATTACGAATTATTCGTAAGATAGTTGATTGTCTTAAGAACTTCGTTAATAGGTTGGATGATGCTAAAGTTGGAAGAACATGAGATTCTTCTAAATGAATATGTAAGAGATAATAGTATCCTCGTTAACAAGTCACCTGCTCTACCCCACCCATACGATCATGCTTGAACAAAGTTGTTCTCGATAATTGAAATCTCCATGAAACCACGAATAGTGAACATAAAGGAGTGAATGGTTTTACTAAACCGCTTATGAAAGGATTGCTCAAGATGTTATGTATAACTTACGATAAGCATTATGCGAATGCTAATTACATCTTTGAATATACCAGAATGCCGCCTAGACGCGAGCCTGAGCAGGAACTTAGAGGAAGAGTGGGAGAAGGGACAGAATCCCACAACTCGAAAGAGAAATACCACAACCACCCCCACCTCCAACTGATCGTAGAATTGAGGAACTTTTTCTAGGGCAAAATCCTCCTATCTTTAATGGAAAAGGAAGTCCCGAGGATGCTGAGTAATGGGTAAGAACAATAGAAAAGATATTTGATTTCCTTCGTTGTACAGCACAAGAGAGACTATCTTGTGTGACTTTCCAACTCACCACCAACTGATTTCTGGTGGGAAGCCCGAAGGAAAACCCTAACACCAGAACAAATAGATGAATTCACTTGGGAAGATTTTAAGACGGAAATGTATGAGAAATACATTCCTAAAAGCTATAGAAAGAAAAAGGAAATTGAGTTCTTCAACCTAAAGCAAGAACGTAAGTCCGTGACAGAATATGATCGCATCTTTTGCGACATGTCAAGATATGCTCCGGACCAAGTAAGTACTGACATGAAAATGTCAGAGAAATTTAGATCTGCTCTAAGGTATGAGATAAAGATGTCTCTTGCCAGTCATGGAGACTTAACATATACTGAAGCTCTTAGTCGGGCTTTAGACATTGAGGCACCAATGCCAGAAGATAAGCCTGCTCCCACTCAGTCACATAATGCTAGTGACAAAGGCAAGAGGAAATGGGAAGGCAATCTTAGTAATTACAACCGAGGCAATGTGGGAAGCTCAAATAACAAAAGGCCATGGCAAGGAAACATGGTGCCACAAGGGCAATTATGGAAAGGTCCAGTGTTTTCCACACCAATGAGAAGTTCCCAAGGGCATATTAGAGCTATGCCTTGCCCAAAATGTCAAAAAGATGCATAAGGGTGAGTGCCTATTGGGTATTTGCTTTAAATGTGGTATGGAGGGCCACTATGCAAATAATTGCCCTAAAAGACGCCAAGGAGAAACTAGAAGGCCGAACCAACTAGGCCACACCCAACCACTTAAAGCAATTCATCTTTCACCTCAGCAATCACGTCCGCGACAATATTACCACCAAAGACGGAACAAACAAAGTCAGGGAAACATGACAGGTACGAAAAACTTCCCAGCATACCCATAGTACTTTTGTTCGAAAGGAATACTTTATATTCTATCATTTCAAAAGCATGAGTAGATAGGATTAGAACCTAAGTCGGAACAAGCAAATCAGGAAAGAGAATCTTTTCGCCATGGGAGAAATCATGATCGTCAGACATGTTTTCTCAAACTTAGATTTGAACCTAGAATCACTAGAGATCTAGTGAATCACTTGAACATTACCCCTATGAGGAATATAGACATAATCTTAAGAATAGATTGGTTAGTTGAAAACCATTCTACAATTCGTACTGTGAAAGGAAGTTTCGATCCATATCTTCGAGCGAAGTTACGAGTTTTATGGAATCCACATGGGAAGGAAATTCCACCATACCCACACTACAAATAGGGAGATTATAAACAAGAAGGGATGTCGAGCATTCCCTGTTTATCTAAGCAGAGAATGAAAAGCAGAAATGAAGATAGAGGATGTGGAAATTGTTCGAAAATTTCAAGATATTTCCTGACAACTTAGAAGGATTACCCCTGATAAGCAGCTAGAGTTCCACTATCGAGTTAGAACCATAATTAAACCATGTCAAAGGTACCTTTATCAAATGAATTCAAGGAAAGTGAAAGGATAAGGATTCAAATTTAAAGGCTATAAAATCTAAATTTCATCGAACCTAGTGTATCACCTTAAGAAACACCTAACATTGCTTGTCAAATGAGAAAGATAGCCCATTAAGAAAGTGTATAGATTATCGAGAGTAAATAATCCATTACCAAGGATAACTGAGTATTCGGTCAGTGGAAAAGAACAAGAGTAGTCCTGAGAACCGATCTCAATTGGACTATAATCAATTTTAGGCACAAGCTAAAATGTACCCAAAATGGCTTTCCGAACAAGATATGGCCACTATGAGTTTATAGTTATGCCGTTCAGACCAACTAATGCGCTAGCCATGTTCATGAACCTCAAAAAAATTGAGTGTTCCGAGCATGTTAAGACAAATTGTCTTAAAATCTTCATTAATGATATTCTTATTTTGAAGGGCAAGAAAGAGTAGAAAAAGCTCTTAAGAACTATCTTGCAGATATCAAAGTCAAACAAATTTCGCCAAGTTTATTTAAGGCAGATTCGGCATAAAGGAATGGTATGCCTTAGACACGTTCTGTCTTCCGAAGAAATTCATATGAATCTGGCAAAAGGTTAAAACAGCACAAGGATAGAGAAACTCACCGAAGAGTTTAAAGGAATGAAAATAGAGATGGCTGAACAACCAGAGGTGATCATGAGTTGTATTACTACACTCACTCTAACGTCTAATGTAAGGAAAAAGGATAATAGACAAACAGAGGAAAGATGTCAAAGTCGAAAGAGGTAACACTGCCATATGGATAGTAGAGGATCGACTTACTAAAGAGCTTGTTTTCTGCCTATGCGAATTACTCATGAATCTGATGAGTTAGTTTCAAAAGAGATCGTACGTTTATATGAATACCAAAATCTATTATATTTAATAAGGGTTCTAAGTTTGCTTCTAGATTTTGAATTAGCTCACGAAAGAGTTCGACACGAAATTTAACTTTAGCATAACTTTCGCTCACGGACAGATGAACGATTCGAAAAGAACGATATGAACATTCTATGATATGTTGAGGATATTAGGGCCGAAATGAAAGAACAAATTGGAAATACGTTTTTCCATTTATTAAGATCACCTGCGACAATAGCTGTTGAGCGACAATTAATATGACCCATATGAGGTATAGTACGACAGAAAGTGTCGATCGCCTCTTTATGATGATAATGAAAGTAAGAGAGAAGTTTTAAAGCTGGTATTGTGAGTGAAACAATTAAGATAATTGCCAAGATAGGCAAAGAAAGAAAAAGCTCATGATAAACAAAAGTCTTACGCTGGTATGCGTAGATATGAGCTGCATTTTGAACGCAGAAATAAAGTGTATTAAAAGTTCTCCATTGAAAGAATTTCAATGTTTGGAGAAAAAAGGAAATTGAGATTACGTTTTATAGGACCTTGCGAGATCCTAGAAATGATAAGGCCTAGTAGCCTATAGAATGGTACTTCCATCAAGTTTGGGAAGTGCACAAAATTTTTCACATGTTACAGTTAAAGAAAATACGGATATGGTCCAAAATACATGACCATCATGATGACGCTATTCTTGAATCAAGATATGAGTCGTCAGAATCAACGGTTAAGAAAGAAGCTTATACCGTTGGTGAAAGTCCAATGGAGAGACCATGGACAAAAGAAAGTTACGTGGAAACTTGAGATTGTTATAGTGCAAAGATACCCGTACTTTTCTACGGTATGCAAATTTTGAGGACGAAATTTATTTTAAGGGGTAGAATGTAATGTCCCGTAGTTTTAATGCTTAATTACGATAATTTAAATCGTAATTTAGAGTTTAACCTCGATAATTAAACTCTTAATTAGTCAACGCTCGATTTTGACTAAGCATAATTTTATAATGTCTGTGTGACATTCACTGACGCTTAGTGAATAAAGGAATATAATTTCTGATATTCCTTCGAACGTAATATTCTAACGTCAGCTAAATTCAACAGTTAAGCCTTATATTATTTTAAGCATTTAAGCTTAAAATTCGAAATTCCTTATTATTATAGGAATAAATAAAGTTGTTACAACTTTATTTTGAACAATTTAGAGATAATTCAATTATGTGAATTTAGGGACGTTTCAAACGTCTACGTTTAGAGATAATTCCATAACTTGGCCAAACGTTTATGGAATTATAAAATTCAAATTCCTATGATTATTTTATGATATAAGAGCATTATTTATCATCAAAATAATGCTAGAAAATTTAGGAATAATATGTGCCATATATGATGGGTTTCGAAAATCCTAAAATTACAAATTTAGGGTTTTGTGATCTAAATTTTCCTAGATATTTTCCTATAATTTAAATCATCAATTAGGACTTATGATATGTTACATAACTATGTATTAGCCATTTGTTACAAGAAAATCAAATGTTTGGAATTAATCCTATAGTTTTCGAAAATTTAGGGTTTTCAAGTGTGAAATTTAATCTAATTCTTATCCAATTGATGATGTATCATAATTATTATTTTAATATGATATTATTAGGGATAATATAAGGTGTATTACAAGTTGCACAAGTGGGAGGCCACTTGTCTAAGAAAGTGCAGAAAATTCCATTATTTTATGTGATAAAATTGATAAATATCCAACTATAATTAATGGGAGGATATGAGTTGTATCTTATCCTATATTAGGTGTAAAGTAGTGAATGTATTCAAGTGAAACAAGTAATCTATCATCCCTGTTTGATAGTGACCGAAAATATGGACATTTTATGTGATAATATGGAAAATATCTTGATTTAATTAATGTAAGGATAGGATTGTGATCTTATCACATTATTAGGTGTAAATTAGAGATAGTGGAAAAGTTGAACAAGTAATCCAAGATTATCTTCATATGGTGACCAAAAACTATGTATATATATATTATAATATTACAATTTCTTTACTTAATTGATAAGTATGATGCAAGTTGTACCTTAAGGGATAAGATAAGAAGATGATGTGTATAAGATAAGGATGAAACTTTGTCCTATATCCTATGAGGTGGCCGAAAATATGAGGCCATTCTTGCAAGTTGATTTATGATATTTTAAGTGTAATTATTACATTACAACTTGCATATACCTATAAATATAGCTTAAAGCTTCACCATTACTCATTCACAAACCCTAGCTACCGAAAATAGAGAGGAAAAATTGAGAGAGAGCTCATCTATTCCAATCCTAATCATATAGCAAATAAACCTCCGCCGATTAAATCGACTCCGATTAAGAGGTTAGAAATCTTACGAGCTTTACATACATGCTAGAATTTTCGATTTTCATCCGTTAGAATTTATGTTATAAGCTTAGATCATAGGGGTAATTTTCGAAAATTATGTGACTCATGTTAAAATGTTTAGATATTGTGTTTATATGATGTTATTAAGCATGTATTATAATTATATCACAAAATTAAGAATGATATCAAATTTTGAAAAAGGACCGAAATCATGTAGGTATAACATGTTGATGATTATGACTTTTAATTGTTGATTTAAGCATGGAATCATGATCTAGGGTATTAATTATGCTTATATGAATTTATGTAGAATTTTTGGAAAACTTTGGTACCTAAGTCTATGAATTTCGAAAATTATAGAATATGATAACATGTTGTGATATAATCCATGTTTAAGTGTTATTATAGCATAATGATAGTGTAGATTCATAATATAGTGTTGTATGAATTTATTGGATTTATTAAAAATTATTTGGACCTAAGTCCAAATTTTCAAAAGTGACTTAGGAAGATTAAATTCAATAGCTCACAATAAATAAAAATTATGTTATAGTAAGGATGCTTATAGATGAGTATGTGTTATGTGATTTTATTGGAATTTTTGGAAATTATTTGCTTAGTTTAATTGGGCTTTTCAAAAACTATAGGTTATAAGTATTAATGTTATAAATTTATTTTATGAGATATAATTGCATAATATGATCCAAAAAGATGTTTTAAACATATTATGATTTTATAGGAATTTTTAAAACAAGAATTGCACATAAAATAATAGAATTACATAAAAGAAATTAAAAAGTCAAAAGGTTGACTTTAGTCAAAATTATTGACTAAATGTTGATCAAAGTCAAAATCATTGACCAAAAACGTTGGCCAAAGTCAAAAGGCACGAAATTTGATAATACGAGATCTATGTGACGTAGTACGTTTAGTAACAATGTAATTTACGTTACGTAAGTACATTAAAACGTACATTATGTGTTAAAGAGATAGAATATCTCTTATATGAAGTATGATTACCTAATCGACATCATTTTGGTTGAGACGTCAAAATAAGTTCAACGTTAGACCTAATTGGTTCATAGAACGTTATAGACTATGTTCGCCTCTTCAAACGCGACCCACGCACTCAAATTAGTTCCCAACGTAAAGGTTGGACGCGTTTTGATCGTTGACGTTAGAATGGGACTTTATTGAAAAGCTTCGTACCAGGTGGGGTTTATTCGAAAACTCTTTTATTCATTTGCTTTCTGCAAATGAAAAGTATTTATTTACTATTTCTGTTGAGAAATGATGATGAGATGATTACCTGCCCAAAGTGTTTATGTTTTGTGTATGGATCCTATCCGATTGATAATGAAAGTCGCTGGTTCGCCAACCGACTTGATTCTAGGTTGTTCCCAACCGATGAGAAAGAAATATAGTTGTTGGGTCGCCCCAACCTGGTCGCCCTAATTTTATAGAATGAATTTAGATCCTGTATGAGGGATGAATTTCCGATCTATTCCTATCCGGAGGTCAATTCGGTCTGTGTTAGAGGGATGAATTCTCGGTCTATTCCTAGCCGGATCGATGCGCATTAAGGTGGGACTGTGCCGAAAGGACAAATTCTCGGCGGTCCAATGACGTGTAGGCGAGGCTCCTCTACGGCATTTAAAGTGAAAGTTATATGTGAAAAGTTATGAGAAAGTGATATGGATCATACACACAAAGAGAAAATGCTCAAGCAGCGATGTTTTGAGAAATGTGAAATGTTTTAGTAAGCATAAGGCCTTTTCAATAAAACCTCGCGACTTACTCGTAAGGCGGTGTAATTTAAAATTGATAAAATGTTTTTGGCAACGAGCCCACTGAGTGCAATAGTTGTACTCAGCCCTGCATGTTTGTTTTTAAATGTGCAGGTTGAGCTGATCGATGGGATGGAGCAGTGTTGAGCAGTCAGGTCATTTGTTGCTGATAGTAGAACCTTGAATACACATCGTCATATGTGTACTTCACATGTTTTCCGCTGCTAGATTATGAAACCTTATGTATGTTATGTTTAGTCAAACCTCAAACACTTGAAGCTCTAGAAATATTATCAATATATGTCACACCGTTCAGTATTCTGTGTCATTATTCATTACTTAATCTCCATTATCAGTCCATTATCGAATGTGATCCGCTAATCCGTACTTAGGGTTGGCGGGCTGTTACACTGTCGCCAGGTGGGTATATAAATATTTTCTATAATGATATGCTTATGCTTTTGTATATTTTCAAATGATACGATATGCTTTTGCATAGAAGATGATATGATAAGAAATGTATTTATTTGCAAAGTTCAAGGTTGATTGACTTGCTAAAGTTTTGAGATGAGCATAAGCATAATGCACTACCTATCCACGAGAATGAAAGAAAAAGAAAGAAAGAAAGAAATGACCGACGTCGGGTATGATTGTAGTTGGTAACCTTCGGGTCCAACTCAGGTATGTGATGTTAAGGTGTTTGAGAAGGAGGCCTACTTCTCAACACGCAGAAAGAATTCGTGGATGTGGGAAGGAAAAAAGAAAGTTGCATGCAGACATGAAACATTGCATATGCATATGATATGATGATATGAGCAAGTAAGTATTTATTATGAAAGCAAATGATATGGCAAGTCAAGTATATAGCCCTAAGGGCAAAGTTTATTTTTATGTTTTATGTTTTTGGCGTATACCCACTGAGTGTATTTTTGTACTCACGCCCTGCATATGTTTCTAAATGTGCAGGTTGAGCTCAAGAGGATGTTGAATCGAATGATGTGCCAAGGAGCTTCTCTAAATGTTGATTCATGTTGAGGTGGTTCAATTGTTATGGTCATGTTTTATTGCCCAGAGTTTATGTCTTCATACATAATTCTCAGCCACATCTCTCGTTGCCGAACTTTGGCCTTTACCTGTTTATGTGTTCTGCTACGATAAAGTGATCATGTTTAATGCTCTGTGAACAAGGATTTCTCAAATGCTCAGAATTGTTTTCGTTGGATTAAATGTTATGCTATTGGATCATTGTCAAATCATGTTTTAAGAAGTTGATAAATTCTCAAAGTTGTCAAAGCATGCTCGAAAATGTCCATTCTTGATATTGGTTATCCCGTTGTGAATATTTGTCCTCAGCCGTTGTCCTTCTTGTTCGATTCTTCATTGTGATTTGAGGACCTAAAATCATCATTTGTTCAATTCCATTTTACCTCTTTAGTCTATAAACATTTGAATTCTTCTTGATAAAAGTTGATACCCTATTTGTCTCTTGAGATATCTTGATCATTGTTGACGTAATTAATTATCAAAATTTCCTTCTTAACCCTTAGTCACGGCCTAATTACTTGATTAAGTAGTTGGGCTGTGACAGAATGGCATCAGAGCAGTTAAGTTCTGAACCTGTGAACCTTTATAAATTTGTGCAGTTTGTGCACAGTTTTGAATTCTGAGCTTGTGAATCCTTGTGACCTTTTGTACAGTTGAGCACAGTCTTGAATCCTGAATATATGCTTGAAATGAATTGTTATATGAGAATATATGCTTGAAATGAGCTATTGCTCTATGAGCTAAAGTTGAAAAGAAGTTATGAGAAAAGATGGCAGAATAATATGAATATGTTTTCTGCAAGAGTTTGAGTATTGTTTTTATCTACGATAACGAGGATCGTCCAGACAGTTCGGAAGAATACGACTTGTTTATCGTCATCTTATTGTTGTTATCTCGTTGTCGTCGTTACGTTTGTCGTTGTTTCGTTTCATCAGCAAAGATTAGATGAGCAGTTTACCTAGAGCAAATCTCTTGCTCGAATTCATCGCTTGTGGAGAGAGGCATCTAAGCAAGGTATATCAGGATCAGACAGAATTCTCCAGTTTATTTTATTTCCTAAGGATTAGCGAGATTGGCTTTCCAAGTGATGATCGATGCACAAGCAAAGGGATAATCAAAGATAAAAAGGAATAAGAGACTAGCGATCACCCTCGCGATCGTTAGCCAACTCGCGAGTTCATTCCAAAAGTCTCTACACCGAAACTAGTGATCTTCTTAACAATCGCTAGCCTGGGCGCGGGAATCTTCCCAAAAGTTTCTACCTTGAAACTAGCGACTGACCTCACAATCGTTAATTCGGCCGCTTGGCACCACGATCTGATGAGAAGTTAAATCTCGGCCATCAACCATGAATACCTTGGACCATCCTTTGGCACGTAACTCTCGTTTCTTTTGTTAAATTTTTTCCGAACTCCTAACTATCATCAGTTCTCATTGTTATGTACATTGAATTCCCTTTTGGCTCATTTTCCCCTATGATTGATTTCATCTCAGCTATTCATCAACTTCAGTTGATTGATTATTTTTATTTCAACTTTGAGATGTTTCCTATTAATTTAGATGGGTATGGTTAGCGTTTTGCATATCTTGAAATTTCTATACCAATTTAGATGGTCTTATTCTATCATGTTTATAAAACATCTCAATTGAGATTTGAGAAGAGATTCAAACTAATTTATTGATACTCCAGATGTCTTAAAATATTTTTGTGATGGATCCTGATATCTTTTATTCTGGAGTAGTTTTCTTGTACTCATTTTCCTGATCATGCTATTGATTCGTTATCTTTGGAGATTGAGGAAGAGTTGAAGGAAAGGTATATACCTCGAATTTTGCAAAGCAGAAAGAGATTTAGTTTACGAATCTGAAATAAGAAAAGCAGAATGTCGCAAAGTATGATCGTGAATTATGTAGTCCAGTTCGTATATTCCTTATAAAGTTGAAAAGATGAGAAGACATATGTGTTGGTTACTCAAATCGAAACGTGGGTGATAATTGATCGACTCATAAAGTATGCTTATTTTATCCTGATCTCTATCACGTATAGAGATAACAATTAGCTCGAAGATACATTGAGAGATAGTACGTTTACATGGAGTGCTTGTCTCAATTACCTCAAGTAGAAACTCCAAGTCTACATCTCGTTTCGGATGAGTTTTCAACAAGAGATGAAGGCAAGATTAAATTCGCAACCGTTACCAAGTAACGATTTATATGACACCTTATGAAGTCCTCTATAACAAAAGTGTAAATGATAAAAGTGTTGATCGCTGCTCTTCGAAGATGCGGTTGGAGAAAGAAAATTGCTTGGACCAGAAGCAATTGAAGAAATGATCGTAAGTTGGAACATATGTGGGAAATTATTGTGGATTTACCTAAAGGAGTCATCACTTTCAAATCCTAGTCACTTCACTCTATATTCAGTTTAAAAACATCTACACATGTTGTAGAAATAAAAGAATGCGAAGCTCCAGTGTCAAAGAGAATTATAATAGGTAAGCCGTTTAATGTTCCCATACCTGCCAGATTTTCAGCATTCTGTTCTTGTCGCCTTGGGTTTAAGGCGAACGCCCTCTGATATTAGGATTGAGTTTGTTGAGGTTGAGGTGGTAAAATCATCTGATGTTGTGGCACCGATGTCAACCGAGCTTGCTGTTGAGAGCTACCACCTATAGCCTTAATTTGTGGCATTTGTTTAGCGTAAGTTGAGTTTCTTCCACTTTCCGATGGTCTTTGTCTGGTTGGGCAGTTGTTAGTATAATGACCTATTTGGCCACAATTGTAACAACTATTGGTGCCCCATCTACAAACTCTAGAATGAGCTTTGTTACATCTTGGGCACAAAGGCATTCTAGGAGGATTTGGAAGTGTTTGTGGTTGATTTTGAAAGGGTGGTCGGAAAGAACTTGAAACAAGTTGGTTTGGTCTTTGCCAAGGTTTCTTATTTGGAAAATCTCTTGTTTCCCATCTTTATTTTCTTTTGAACCTTTGAGTTTGAGGCATCATCTTTTGTGGGGTTTGAATTTGGGATGAAGTTGGATTTAATTCAGGGGCCATCTTTTCCGATTGCATTTCTAATTCCATGTCTAACGCCCTATTCAATGTTTCAGCATATGATAGGGCAGCTTGGCTTGCCAAAATGATTCTTATTTATTGACGTAAACCCGAGCGGAATAGTTCGGCCATCTTTTCGTCTGTTTCTATCTTGTACGGAGCATAACGAGATAGATTGCAAAATTCTCTATCATATTCTGCTACCGTTTTCTTTCCTTGTTTTAAATTCATAAACTCGATTTCCTTTTGTTTCTTGTAGCTTCGAGGGATATATTTGGCAAACAACTCCTCTTTAAATTGCTCCCATGTAAAACTTTCCAATCTCTCAGGAGTGAGAGTCTTCTGACGTGATTCCCACCGTAAGTCACCGTCCTTTAATCGAAAGGAAATGCACAAAAGGCATTCCTTATCTGAGCATTCCAAAAATTTGAAAATTCTTTCCATTGCCCGAATCCATTCCTCTGCCTCGGCAGGATTACCAGTTCCACTGAAAGATGGTGGATTTTGTCGAAGGAATAATTCATAAATTTTTCCGTGTTTGGAGGAGGGGTGGGTTCAGAGTAGGTTGGGGTATATTTTCACTTTCTTGTTCTTCCACCACGGAATTGATTTGACGTCTTGGCGACATAACGCATTTCGGATTAATGAGAACAATATATGTATGCAGATGTACATAAGGAATTTATAAGAAAGCGAGTAAAATGTCATGTTTAACAAATAAGTTTACATGTAATTAAATTCAAGAGAAACAACAATCAACATAACATAAATATCTTTAAATTTTATTTTTATATCATAATTATATAAACAATAGGTTCAAGTGGTAAACAAGAGAAACAACAATCAACATAACATAAATATCTTTAAATTTTATTTTTATATCATGGGAAAATTGCCTCACTTTGACTTGTTATGGGTGAGGTTTAGAGGACTTTTTATGTCACGCTAGTTAAAAATTTTGCTCAAAGGTTTATTGTACTAAACCCGCAGTCGAGTTAGCTCAAGTACAATAATAAGGTCGAGTGGTACTACTTAGTAGTTATTAATCGCATCTATAAATGATTAATGGACGCTCGATATCTACGGGATTCCGTAATGTTAGTCTCAAGTTATAACAAGATTTATCCATGAATAAGTGTTTATAAATTAATTTATCACATAAGATAATTAATTTATTTATCTTTATTACCCGATGCCCTTATCGACGATCGACTAATGAGTAGCGAGAGTCAAGGACTTTGGAATAAGTCAAACAATATGGCTAAATGCTATATGATGACTACTATGTCCAAAGGCTTGCACCGCAAAGATCGATCGATGGTAGACGCGATCGATATTTGGTCAAGTCTCGAGAGTAAGTTTGGGCGATCGGATCGGACGATCCGCCCACACAATGAGAGAAATCTTGGCGTGTAAGATGGAAGAAGGAAGTTCGGTCCATGAACATGTCTCCCACACGACTCATCTCATGGATAGTCTTGATCGGTTGGGAGGAGGTATTGACGGCAAGCCAAGGTCGATATCATCCTCAATACACCGCCCAAGTCTTTTGAGAAGTTTCACAGGATGCGATCATGAGCAAGACCGAGTATACACTTAGTCGGGTTGCTCAATGATCTCGTGGGCGAGAAGGAGTTATGGGCAAAGGAGCACATGCTCTGCTAGCACATCTAAGGGCCCAAATTTTCGTTGCAAAATGGAAAAGAAAATGGGCGCCAAAGGTGGTAGAGGCGAGGAAATAGTGGGAGTAATGGGAGCAAGAACATGGTGCCACCGGAGGCTTGAAGAAGCCGAAGGAGAAGGCAAGTGCTTCAGTGCGTGTAAGATCGGGCATTGAAGGCTAAGTGCCCTATGCTCAAGGCTCAGTGCGCCGCTTGCTTTAGTAACTGACACATGTTTAGCAACTTGTTCTACCCATTCTTGGTTAGTGAACAAAAAGGATCGATCATGTTTGTTACACCTGCGGGTTCTCATGGACAAGGGAGCCGAGTAATGGCGAGATAACGTTCTCCATGGGCAAGCGAAAGTCGAGGCCGTTGCAAATGGATATGTTACTTTATGTTTTGAGAGAATGTTTTAGTTTTAAAAGACGTTTTATATGTGCCGGATTTTGATGGAACCTTGTTTCGCTTTCAAACTATTTACTCATGGATATTCGTTATTTTGATAGTGGTGTTTCTATCATAAGAAATGACGGTTATCTCGTGTTGGCACTTTATATAATTCGCTTTATACTATTTCTCGCAAAACATAATACCTATAACTATGTTGCATCTACATCAAACCTTAAAAGAGAAAGTTTTATCGCAAGATGACACCTCTTTTCTCCGGCATCTTAGATTAGGTCACATCAATCTAAATAGGATCCAAAGGGCTAAGAATGGAGCGCTGGGTAATCTCACAATTACTCCGCTTCGATCCGCGAATCTGTATAGAAGGTAAGATGTTGACGGACCTTCAAAGCGTCGGGTCATAGAGCCAAAGAAATGTTAGAGCTAGTCCATTTCGACACTGTGGACCGATGTCCACACAAGCTCGTGGAGGTAAGAGTATTTTGTCACTTTCATCGACGATTACTAAGGTACGGATACGATACCGCTTCACCGCAAGTCCGAATGCTTGAGAAATTAAAAGAATTTTAGGCATAAGTGGAGCGGCTAGGTAAGAGTATCAAGTCATGCGCTCGATCGCGGTGGTGAATACCTCAACAACGAAGTTCATGGACTATCTAGTGAAGTGTGGGATTACCTCCCAACAAGACTTCACCGGCACACTACTGACAAAATGGTGTGTCGAGCGAAGAAATAGGACTCTTTTGGAAATGGTTAGATCAATGATGAGTTATGTAACTGCCTATTTCGCTCGGGGTATGCCTTAGAAACCATGCATACTTGCTAAATCTAGTACCATCCAAGTCATCGAAGAGACCCCTTTCGAGTTGTGGTTTGGGCAAGCCGAGTTTAAACCACATAAGGATATGGGGCAGATCCAACATGTGCCGAACAAGAACGACAAGTTGGAGGCTAGATCCGACGCAAGGCTATTTATCGCTATCCTAGAGGAACGAAGGTGGTTTATTCTATAGTCCTAAGGATCGGAAGGTCATTATTAGCACTAATGCCCGATTCTTAGAAGAGGACTACATGAAAATCATAACCAAAGTTGAAATCATTCTTCAAGAATTAGAAGATGATCGTATTCCACTACCGATTAGACCAAAAGTGCGAGATGTCGAGTCTAGTGGGAGGGATCGACACTAGATACTTCAAGAAATTGAAGTTGGTCGAGTTCCACCGAGATACCGACCGCATAAGTGGTACCTACCCAAGAAGTTGTGCAAAATAGAGAACCACAAATTATCGCACCCACCGTTGCCATTGTGCTAGAACCTCGTAGTAGTAACCCGAGCGATTTATCTATCTTGGTTTAGTCCCGTGAAACGAACAGCAATAATCGACCCATGGACATACAAGGAGGCGATACAAGACATTGATGCAAGACATGGCACACGCTATGGACTTAGAAATGGAGTCCATAACGGCCATGGATGTATATGAAAGACACTCTACCGATGATGGCAAGTGCCATAGGTAGTAAGTGGATATACAAGAGGAAGAGAGATTCCGATGGAGAGGTTTCGACTTTAAAGCTAGGCTTGGCGAAGGGTACACTCAGATTGAGGGCATCGATTTCGATGAGACCTTTTCGCGCTCGTAGCAATGCTCAAGTCCATGAATTCTTCCGCCATAGCAGCCCACTGAACCTAGAGGTTTGGCAAATGGATGTGAAAACCGCTTAAAAGCGGTTACCTTGAGGAAGGTAGAGACATCTATGCAAAGAACCAAGGTTATGTGGTGAAGGGTGAAGAGCATTTAGTGTTAAGTCCATTTATGGACTCAAGCAAGCTTCGATCATCGAGGTGGTAAAGTCCCATGGATTTACCCAGCTGCTCAGCGAAAGTTGTGTGTATCGCTTAGATGTCCGGTGATGTGTATTTTTGCACTTTATGTAGATGACGCTCTTCTATTGGCAACAATGTGAAGTTGTTATCGACGAAAGAGTTAGTTATCCGATCGTTTCAAATGAAAGACTTAGGAGATGCGACGTACATTCTTGGGATCAAGGTTTACGGATCACAAGAAGAAAATGTTGAGCTTATCTCTCGCGCCTTACATTGATACCGTGATTACTGTTTTAGTTCAAGAAAGGATTGCTACCTTTCCATTCCTTTATCTTCTACAAAGGAGATAGAGGAATGAGACAAGTTCCTACGCTTCCACCGTAGGAAGTCTCATGTACGCAATTATGCACGAGGTCCGTATCTTCTATCGGTAGGCATAGTAGCTAGATATCGATCTAACCCTCGACAAGCTCATTGGATCGATAAAGCATAAACTCCGGCACCAAAAGACTTGAGATTATAGGCTAATTTACTATCCGATAGTCTAATGCCTTTGGGTTATCTGCACTGGATTTCCAAGTCGACCGTGATAAGAATAAGTCTACCTCACTATGTGTTTATCTTGGGAGGTGGAGCCGATATCAAGGCGGAGCGATGCATTGCGGACTCTACCATGGAAGCCTAATATGTAGCCGCTTGGAGGTCTGCTAAGGAGGCTATGGTTCATGAACTACCTCATGGATCTAGGTGTGGTACTGGTTTGCCCAAGAATATCATAGTTTATGTGATAACTCGGTGCGATGTGGCAAACTCGAGGAACCACGGATCCACTAGCAACCAAACACATAGAGAGAAAGTACCATGTCATACGAGAAATCGTTAGAAGAGGTGACGGCTGATTGAAAAGATTGACACGACGGAAAATCTAGCGGATCCATTCACAAAGAGCCTGCCGCAAAAGTCTACGATGGACACGTTAGAGGACTTGGATTATGCTTGATGGCACCCACTTAGAAAGGAAACTTTGTATAAGTGGGAGAAGCAAAGTGATGGTAGTTTGTAATAGCTAGTAGAGACACATTGTATACTAAAAGTTTGCTTTAGTATAAGTGGGAGATTGTTGGATTTGTATAATCAAAGCAGTTTGGTTGAGCTTGTATACAATGTTTCTCGTTACCACTATTACAATCTCCTATCCGAATTGAATACTTGATTGCATATATCTGTGTCCCCTTATCTCATATAAGTTAGATCATACATGTGTGAAGATCACGTAAGTATGATTGGTCGTTTAATGAGATATAAAAGTTTCACAAATGAGACAACTTAAGGACGAGTTGTCGGTTTGCCGCTGATAGATAAGAAGTGACTTGACTTAGTTGCTTGTCTATGCCGGTACGCCTCGACGATGAAGGATCACGAGTGAGATGAGTTCTTCTTTCGACCGTCGTGAAGAACCAAGATCTCGGTGACTTACGATGATCTAAACCTCGATAAGGTATTAGGTGAGTATGAGTTGTTGTCCATCACTTTGACTTGTTATGGGTGAGGTTATATGTTCTAACCCAAGATTCTCCGATCTTGGGTGGTGGCAAGTGTTGTATGTCACGCTAGTTATCTCAGACGAGTCACCGTATCCGCTTAGGATGATGACGCCCCTTAAGGAGCTCAAAAGGTTTATTGTACTAAACCCCGCAGTTGAGTTAGCTCAAGTACAATAATAAGGTTGAGTGGTACTACTTAAGGAAATGAAGTTATTAATCGCTTTAAGCAAATGATTGCTATAAATGATTAATGGACGCTCGATATCTTAAATCGGGGATTCAGAATGTCTAAGTGCAAGCCCGACTCAACTTCGTAATAAAGGGTAAGTCAAGATTTATTCTCTAGTGGCATGAATAAGTGTTTATAAATTAATTTATGTTCGGTGAACATAAGATAATTAATTTATTTGAGGCCCATCTTTATTCCTTGCATTTGATCCAATTTGGCCCATCTAGGCCCGTAGCAAGAGGAAAATCGGCGCCCCTTGATGCTCCATTGGCAAGATTTTATTCTCTTTATCCCACAAGGATATTATTATATTTATGGTATATGCATAGATCCTTTCCATATAAGATTATGGTAATAATCCTGAGAGTATGGAAATAATCCTGAGAGTATGGAAATAATCCTAAGATTATGGTATTTTCCATATAGATTATGGTAATTTCCATATAGGATTATGGTAATTTCCATATGGGATTAAGGTAGTGCATTATAAATATAAGGTATGAGATAAAGTCTAGGTTAATGCTCACATAATCCACACAATATTTTCGGACATCTCATAGTGTTTGAGAGAGATTTTCATGAGTTTTGGTGAGAGAGCATTGGGTGATTTTTCAAGCATTCTCCATAGATCGCCCTCACTCGGACGTTGGAGATTGGGCATCCGGATACGATCCGTAAGGTCAGCACGAGTCTCGACCGCTCGATCCGCTCATCCCGCTCGATCCACCTCGACGGATCCAAAGGTAAACACGAGAAAACCCTACGTGTTGCGATTAATTATATAGACGCATGCTAGGTTTATAATCAATGTATGGTGAATTAAATATCCAAGATGGATCCTCGGCGAGGGTTAACATATGTTTTCCTACAAATTGCCTCTTAGAGGACTTTTACATAGAGAAAATTTTATTGGCGAGTAGGCATGGACCGGTTAGAGTTACATCCTCACTATCTACATTCTTAACTATCTATTTACAAATGTACAACACTTCTCACATTCAGATCTACATTCTAATCCATTGATGGTATTTCATTGCTCGGACCGAACATATTCATCCATTCTTCTACTCTTACATTCACATTTGGTATTTCTTCCATATTCCTGCCCGACACCTCCTCAACATATTCATCCTCTGGTGGAAGTTCAGAAGAACGATTAGCCAAAGAAGTAGGATGAGAATAACTGATCTCAGTGTCTAAAAGAGAAGGATCTGTGATAAATGGCATATCACTTAGCTGAAGAGGCTTCAATTGACTAGTACCAATGGGTTGTAAAAATTCAGGTTCGTATTTTGAAAGATCGGGTAGTTCCAGTTGGTCTAGATGATCCAATCTCGGTTTCAAACTCGTTTTCTTCGAAAAGAGATATGGGTGGAGTTTCAGGTGGAGATTCATATGGTACTGACTGAAGTGGAGAAACATTTACAGCAACAAGCTGATCATACCATCCTAAGTCAATAACATCCATATCATAATCTGGATCAAAATACTCAGGTTCTTCCAAAGGAAGTTCTTCTTCAACAAGTTCTTCAAGAGGAAACTCTTCTTCAAGAAGAGTTAGGTAGTTGTCAGGAACAATAGGGCTTAGCTCAAAACAAGTAGTGACATCAATAGATGTAAGCTGGTCAGAGGAAGTGGTAGTATCAGTTGGTACAACTTGGTCTTCATAAAAAGAAGTATCAGAGGTTTCCATCAAAGATTCAGAAACGGCCGAATCTACTACAACAGAAGTACTAGATTCACCTACTTCAAATTGAGGTTCATTCTTTTCAATGGAAATGTCTGATGATAAAATATTATAGATGGCAAAAACAAAACCTTCCACCGGATGGTAGTTACCAGGAGGTGGACTCTGGGTGGCATTATATTGCCTTCGTATAATATCTACAAATTCTGGAAGTTCTGCGAAATTGTGATATTCAGCAACGTAGTCTAAGGTAACTACAGTTGCCCACTCCTGCCATCCTGAGGGTAAAACTCGTACCAACTGCATGATGCCATCCAGGTCTATCACAGCTACTCCCCTAACTTGCATCCATAGCTCAACGAATCTATCCAAAAATTCTACTAAACTCTGAGCTTCCTCCATTCGATATTCATAGAATTGATCCGTTCGTCCAATCGTAAGGGGTCTTGGTGCTGTACTTTTTCTTGGTGTAGATCTAGTCCTCGCCATCCTAAAATAAAACATAAATACTAGCTAAAATATTCCCATCTTAATGTACTTAAATGTTCAAAGTTTAACAATCTTATACTTAGCACATTCAATATATATATATATATCACATCACTTATCATATACATAACTTATCAATCATATGGAAAACTTTATCAAATGCATGATTTTACAAAATGCATGTCTTTGTCAAATGCATGCCTTTATCAAATGCATGACTTTATCAAATAACTTTCTCAAATGAAAACATTTTTCAACACGTACTCATAACAAATTTTATCTTGCTTACCTGGTTGAGCTGGTGGAGATGGATTTGGAACACTGTGCTTTACTGACTCTAATTACTTTAGGAATTGAAACAAACTTCAAATATTAACTGACCCAGTAGAATCGAAGCTCTGATACCAATCTGTCATAGCTCAACTTCTTAATCAAGAGATTAGGCTGTGACTAATGACTCATCATGAACTATTAGGACTAATGATGATATAAAGAATTCATAAGATGGCATAACAACATATATGAAGAGAAAATAATAGTTGATATCAAATGATGTATTGATTTCGAATAAATAAATGATTTGTTTTCATAAAGTCGAATGAATAAATGGAATGACGGATATAGGATAATCAACATCAATAGACTTTTTGTCCGAAAATGGAGTTTTTCCTTCACAATTACAATAATTTCATAACAACAATTCAAGTCAGAGTGTGGCAACAGAAAGGGTAGTTGAGTTATATGTATGAGGATATATGACTCTGGGCAATCACTTACAACAACAAACATAAAAGTTCCAATCAACAAGAAAAACTAGGTAGGCATCAACATAAGTTTAAAATAAACCTCCAACAACATAATATCATAACAAGTTCGACTCTAACATTCTCAAACATCGGTTACAATAACAATCAAACCATTTCCTATTCAGCTAACGGAAGGCATTAAGGAGTTCGACTCCAATTCACAACTACAAACCAATACCAAATAGCTTCCAATATCACATGATTTCAAGGAGTTCAATCCCAACAACCACAACCAAACATAAGCAACAATGGAATTATGATAAACATTTCTAACATATATGATGGAAAACATAAACCATGACAACCACATTGTTCTTCCAATTCCATCTCCATGATCTCAGCTAACCTGCATGTTTAGAAATACATGCAGGGCGTGAGTACATAAGCACTCAGTGGACACATGTCGAAAACATTTAAAACTTTGCTCTTAGAGCTATACGATTGACTTGCCATAACTTTGCCATACACGGGGTTTTAGTGAAAACACATGCATGCTTTCATAATAAACACTTACTTGCTTTCATTTTCATAATTTTAAAACAAATGCACATGCATGATCTTTGTCTGAGACATCTTTATCTTCCCATATCCACGCATTTCTTTGTGTTGAGAGTAGGCCTCATTCTCAAACACACCTTGATTCAAGGTCCATACTCGACGTCGGTAACATTCTTTCATTCATTCATTCTTTTTCTTTCTTTCTTTTCCGTGGATAGGTAATGCATTATGCTCATGCTCAAACATTCGGCAAGTCAATAATTTTGAATATCATGCAACATATAACGAAATAATATAATTTAGCACGTGCTATAAGTTTTTAGAAAGCCCACCTGTTGAGTTACTCGGTAAGCATAATAAACTTTCTTTTTTATTCTTCCTCTTCCTCTTTAATCGCCTTCCCCTTTCTCGATATACCTTGTATTAATCGATAATATCAGTATATATAAATGACATTTCTTATCTATTAAACACATATGATATCTTCTTATTCATTCTTTTTCTTTTCTTAGGTTTTGTTTAGACATTTTTGTCTAAACTTTACCTATACGAATTTAAATATTTCGGGTCATTGCATCCTTCTATTCTTTAAACTTTCTTCACATTTTCTCTTATTCGACTCTCACGAGTTTACTTTAATATCAAAGAAACGTTTGATAATTATTTTATAATTATACTTAGTGAACTAAATTCACATTGTTTGCTTTAGTATTTAAGCATAATTTTACTTAACCTAAACTTTTTCATTACCAATGAAATAGTATGTCATTAACACACTTAAATGACATTTATTTCACTACTATCATACTTTTAGATGTATAAATCATTTCTATGTAATTTCATAACATAACTTATGCAAAATATGAATTCATTCAACATAAATATGTGCATAAGCTTTAGCTTTTCACATTCTTAGTTCTAAAATTCTTAATTAAATTTCATTAGTACTTATTTACCTAATAAGTTTATAATCCATATGATTTACACATAATAGCATTAAACTTTAATTTTCCCTTTTTCTTCTATAATTTTCGAAAATTTTACTAATGTACATAAATTCTTTTTCTCTTCAACTTTCCTTCAATTTCTCATTTATTTATCATATATCAACTTTAAACATCAATAATAATAGCATATATTAATCTTAGCATAGACATGACAACTAAACACATAAACTAAAATTTTCCATTTTCAACATATGAACTTAGAAAATTCTAATTAATTTACATGATGCTTAAATCATCATATTAAAATCATATATCAAGTTAATTGAAGAAAATAAAATCAACATATCACTCCTCCCTATTTTTGAAATTTTCAAAAATTTGCACATATTTTCTAAATTAAATTTTATTAGATTTTCTTTCAAATTATTATCCTAAACATGCTTTAAGCACATAATTATAATTTATTTCCAACATAACATCAATATTTCATCACTTTAACATAAGACTTATGAACTAGGGTTTTCTAATTTCAACAACAATCTTACAACTAAACCATAATTAATTCATTATTTCACCATTAATTTACTAATATCATCATATAGTATCAATATTCATTACATAACATACATAATCCTTCAACCTACAAATCAACAATATCATAACATATTTATCAACCATAATTAAACTTAAAAGGTAGAGAAAAGATAGAAATATTACCTTATCCAACCTTAACTCAAGCTTAGAAATGGAAAGATGGAAATTAAATGGCTTAAGAAAATTTTCTTCCAAGTGTGTGTTAGTGTGTGTGTGTCGTGAGTTTAGGGAAGCAAAATGAGAATTTTTGGAAAGTGTTAAATAGTGTGGTGATAGTATATTTATATAACAAATTTTATTTTAATTTTAATTTAATTAAATGCTTGATTATTCATCAACTAATTTAATGCATATGCTTGGTCACCAAGAATAATTAATACATATGCTTACTCAATACTTTTCTAGAGCATGCTTCATTAATGCTCAATAATTCAGGTATATATCCAATTTAATATTAATAATATGATATGTATAAATATTTTATTTAATGATACTAACTTTATACTTATAAATTACTTTCTTATTTTCATTACTTTTATGAAATAAAATACTCACATTATAATCTTATATTCATAATTATGTTTACTATATAACATGAGAATATAATAAATATAATAGCAAAATTTAAACTTTCCTATAGTTATAGGATTTATTTGATCATTAAGATCAAATAATCAATCTAGATAATACTTTGAATTTCTAAACAAAATCTTTTGCTTAAAAAAATTTAGAATTCAATTGTCAATCATATTTCACTTTACTAAGTGAAATTATATGATTTAGATCGTAAGTATATCTATTTTCTTTCTTATTAAGGATGCAATGCCCTGCTTAACCTTAATCGTCGATTAATTACTAATTAAAAGTTAGGGATATTACATCTCCCGAGCATGTTGCACGTCTTCTGGCAGAATTTACTGAGATGCAGCGCCAGATGACGAACGTGGGACTCCTCATCCCTGCGATAGAGACGAGACCGTTGAATTATATGTACCGACCACCAACTGAGCAGTTCCAAGGAGGTGGATGGGGCCCGGAAGTGAATGCAAATAATTTTGAGTTGAAGCCGGCCCTGATCAGCATGGTACAAGAAGAGCAGTTCGGAGGAGGAGTGACAGAAGATCCGAATGCTCATCTCGAGACATACCTGGACATATGTGACACCATCAAGCAAAATGGGGTGCCATAAGATACGATCCAGATGCGCATGTTCGGATTTTCTCTGTGCAACCAGGAGAAGGATTGGTTCAAGAGCCTGGATTGAACTGGAATCAATAGTTGGGGGAAGCTTTGCGAGAAATTTCTTTCGAAATACTTTTCACCGACAAAAGCGCAGAAGATCATAGCCGAGATCTCCCATTTCTGCCAACAAGGAGATGAATCATTATTCGAGGCATGTGATAGATTCAGGGGCCTATTGAGAAAATGCCCTCAGCATGGATTCTCCTAAGAGCAGAAAATAACGCAATTCTACAGTAGATTGATACTTCACACGAGAAGCATCGTGGATGCGTCGGTAGGGGGATGCCTGTTGAACCGTCGAGTGAAGGAGGCCAGCCGAATTATAGAAGAGATGGCTGCCAATAGTTATCAATGTCCCATGGAGAGGACGCCAGTGGTTAAAGCAGCTGCTGTAGAAGTCGACTCGAGATATGACGATCTCATGGAGATGTTCACTCTTTTGAAGAGCCAGTTCGAGAGGACGTGAATTATATAAATCAGAGGAACCGTCCTGGGAAAAATCCGACATACCATCCTAACAATAGGAATCATCCTAACTTGTCGTATGCTAACCCCAATAACTTACAACAACCTCCAGCAGGCTTCGCAGTGCAGAATGGGATGATTCAGGAGCCAAAAAAGCAGAGCTTAGAGGAGATGATGCAACAGTTGGTTGTGAGCAACTAACAACTGGCGACGCAACAAAACTCGTTCATCGGTACTACTGGTCAGAGGATGACACAGCTGGAATCCACCGTAGGAGCGATAGGCAAACATCTGAAAATAATGGAGAATCAGATCAGCCAAATAGCTGCACAACAGAATACGCAACATAAGTCGGGCCAATATCCTAGCACTACGGAGGTAAACCTGAAGAATCAGTGTTTTGCCATCCAGTTGAGGAGTGGGAAAGAGTGCCAAAACCATAAACGATAAGAAGAACGGAAGCTAAACGAGCAGGAGCTAGCCTAGCGATCCCGAGGGTGGCCACGAGGCAGAAAAGTTGAAGAAATATCCAACTTACACTCCTCCGGTCCCGTTCCCGAGTCGGCTAGCCAAGCCAATGTTTGACGATAAGCTGACCCGATTCCTTGAGATATTCCAGAAGGTGAATATTAACATCCCATTGCTAGATGCGCTCAGAGATATGCCAGGGTACATGAAATTTTTAAAAGATGTTGTTTCCAACAAGAAGAAGTTGGAAAAGTTTGAGACTATAAATTTATCTCAAGAGTGCAGTGCTGTGCTGCAAAAGAAGCTGTCATTGAAGCAGAAAGACCCAGGCAGCTTCACAAGACCTTGTGTTATTGGAGGGCATACTTTCTCCAAAGCTTTGTGCGACTTAGGGGTAAGCATCAACCTGATGCCGTTGTCCATATTTAACAAATTGGAGATTGGAGAATTAAAGCCTACTACAATTGCTCTCCAGATGGCAGACGTATCAGTTACCCGTCCAAAGGGGATAGTGGAAAATGTGCTTGTCAAGGTCAAAGATTTTATATTTCTAGCAGATTTTGTGGTCCTTGACATGCCAGAGGATGGGAACACGCCTCTCATTCTTGGGAGACCATTCTTAGCCACAGACAGGGCACTGATCGACTTGCAAGATGGAGACCTCACATTCAGGGTCAATAATGAGGAGCTGACCATTTCAATCTGTGATGCCATGAAGCGACATGGTAACTCAAAGCATGAAGATTGTTGTTCGGTCACCACTGCCACAGCCAGCCCAATTTTGAGCTTGGATTTCAATCGACCATTTGATGAGCATACTACAAAGAACAGGTGGACTCGGTATAAAACTTTGAGTGAGTCATTCAAGTTTGGGGGAGGCTACTCCCACACTCAATGGTGGTCTGCTGTAAATGATAAGTATAGGGGCAAAAAAAGTTTGGGAAGAGGCCAGTTGTCAAATCGTCCGACTGATGAAAGGTAACGTCGAGTTAGCGACGAAAAATTTAGCACTGGTTGGGAGGTAACCCAACATATTTACATGTTTTAGGTTTTTTCGTTTTGTCTGTTTTGTTTTTTTCGTTGTTTTTGTCATGTCGTGTCTTGTTGGTCATTTTGTGTCCTAAAATATAATTGCTTTTTATAAAAACATAAAAAAAGGGCACGGCTAGTGATCGGGCTAGCGACCGCTAGCCCGGCCGCTAGAAAGTGGGCAGAATACATCCATCAAGACTTGCGACCACCCTAGCGATCGCTAGGGTGGCCGCGAGAAATCACCCAGAACGTATCAGGCAAGTTAGTGATCGCTAGCTCGGCCGCGAGGCCCGACCCGACTCGAAATCAGACGTTGACCCGCGTGTATCTGCTTAATTTTTAAACCCCTCCCCCTCATTTTTTTCACACTTCACACACACAAACTACTCTCTCAAACTCAAACAAGCTCTCAAACCAAGTTCTTCACCCTCTCTTGTGCTTTCCAATTAATTTTCACTCAAGGTATGTTTCAATTGTTCAATTCTTCTTAGATTTTTGCTTGTAAGCATGAATTTGAAGAGTTGAACGTTTATTTTCTTCTTGTTGTGGAATATTGAAGAGGTTATGAACTAGGGCTTATATTGCTAGATTTATATGGTTTTTGAGCATGCTTCTTACAATGTTAGGTGTATTTGTGTTCATTGAAGTGTATTATTGGATGATTTCACCTGCATTGTTGATTTGGGGGTAAAAATCTCGAAACCCTAGCTGTTCGTCGCGACTAGCGACCAGGGTAGCTACCGCTAGCCTGGCCGCGAGGGCCAACGCGTTCATGCGACAGTGCCTAGCGACCACCCTTGTTCTGCTTTGTAAGACCATATGTTACCACGGGGGGAAGATTTTGATAACTCTAAGTTTGGGGGAACTATATGTTGAATGGGTTACCGTTTGTTAACATTTATTTGATATACATGAGCTAACATTGCAATATTTTTTTAGGTACAATATGCCGCTGCGTACATCCAGTAGCAAGTGCAATGGAAAAGAGCTCGCTTCTTCCTCGCAGGAGGAAACGATAGATGATTTCCACCCTCAGAATTATGGGGTGCGTTTGCCGAGCCCAGTTGCAAGGGACCGATGGAGGCGGTTGGTGCAGCTAAAGCACCGGCACTCCAGATTTATGTGCATTAACACATGTCAGGAAATGGGGATAGCCAAAGATGTCACGTGGCTAGCCGAGCAATCCTGACTTTATTCTACATCACGGTAAATTATTTGACATACCGGATCCTCACGCTGGAGTTTCTGTCGATCGTCTATGTCCACAAGATGCAAGGGTCGCCAGATTACATCACATTCCAGTTGGGCAATGAGCCCCGGCTGCTCTCTGTTGACAAATTAAACGCTATCATCGATGGCGCCCCCGATGGCAAATACATCAGAGATTTAGAGAACTCGGCCCACGAGATGTGGCCGTTATTCATCGATACAGCAGTAGAGCAGACCCCGTATTATGATGCCACGAGGGCAAAGGCAACATCGATACAGAATCCCACGATCCGCTACTTCCACCGCCTCCTCACCTTCCCAGTACATGCCCACACCAACGCCGGCACAGTGCTCTCCCAAGACATGAGCATCATGATTGGTGCTGCGACCCGACAGAAGATTTACGCCAGCATGTTCCTCGCCCAGCATTTCCAGATGTAATCAGAAGTTTCGGGAAATGCAAGGATCTGTATAGGGGGATTCGTCACCCCTATTGCCGACTTTTTCGGGGTGGCGATTCGTGAGGATCCAGTCTCACAAGAAATCTTCCTGGACAAGTCATATCTTTATGTCCAGACGTTCCTGAAGCAAGACTCACGGCGCTACCTCTGGCTGCTCTACGACAAGAACGACCGATCCATCTTTCGGCTGCCCCAGACAGATCTCACCAGATTAAGCGCAATTGGGCAGCCCGACGCCAACTGGAACATGAGTGCGCACGTGCACTATGGATGGGGTAAGCGCTTAAATGTGCAAGGAGAGGTAGAGAAAGAGGAAACAAAACAGGAGGACGCGCCCGAGACAGGTGGTGCGTTACATCCACCACCCATCCAAGGCGATCAAGGGATCTACGAGCGCCTTGATCGGATAGATGGTCGTCTCGACCATATAGACGAGAGTATGGCCTCCATGATGGCCCAGTAGTGATCGCTCCCTTTTTCACACGTAAAAGGTGTAAGTATATAGGTAAGCAGAGTATCGTATCCACATGGATTGTATCACGAAAACATAGAAGCTAGCTCAACAATAATTCATCATTATTCAAGCACAGAAAAAGGGTGAAATGTTTAAGGGCTTCGGACTTCAATCCAAAGTAGAGGTAACAAACAGAAAATAAAATAAAGCAATAAACACTCGGATGGTAAAAACAGATAAGGAAGTCTAACCCTAGGGATGCATTAATCCTATCCACAACGTATGTTTATCCTGGTCCTATTAGCCCATTTTAATTCCAGACAAGATGGAAGATCACTTAAATAACCAACAACTCGATTCGACAATTGCGGCGATGAATTACGAGTTTTCCTATCATTCTAGGTGAAAACAAGTAACTTCAAAAGGATCACTAAGAATATGCTTCCTACGAATATTCTATCTCAGCTACGACTCAAGGCTTATTCGTATCATGCATTCAAGATCGATTGACAATTAATATAATTACGTAATTAACCGACAACTAGATATGCATCAAGATTGATCAGAAATCAACACATATAAATAAGCACCAAGAATCATGAATCAATGTCTGGAAGGTAAATAGCAATAACAGGAATCACAACATATAGGATCGGATCATGCAAACCCTAGGATTAGAACGAAAATCTAGCCAGACATAATAAACGGAATAAAATACGATTTAATCATGAAAATGGAAATTAAATATATAAAACCCGTGATGAAGCGTTAGATGAACAATGGTTGGTCTTGAATCCAATCCCAAGCGAAAGAACGGAGAACAATGGAAAACGATCGGACAAAACGTTCCGATCGATAACAAATCGAAGAACTAAACTAGAACAATGCAAGAATTAAATCTAGAACCTAACGGAAACTAAAGAAAAGTAAAAACAGAGGAAAAACTGAATAAAAGGCTCTCTGGGGTCGTCTGGGTATGCAGGAGGCGCGAGGGGGTTGATCCCCTATTTATAGAAAAGGTTGGAAACCCTAATTTCTCATCTGCCGCGCCGTCTCGCGATCGCTGCTCATGTCGCTAGCTCGACCATGAGGAATCTCCAGCGCTCTTCTTTGCTCGCGATCTCGCTCTCGCTTGCGGGGTAGCTCGCGGCTGGCTAGCGACCGCTAGCAAGGGCCGCGAAATCGTCTGAGAGCTATCTCGGCTTTGGGCGTGTGCCGCGCGCGCGCGATTCATGCCGCTCTTTCCCTCTGGACACTCGCTGGGTGCCTCGCTGCCAGCCTAGCGACCGCTAGGTTGGTCGCTGGGAACTGGGCAGAACGTTGTTTTGGCTCGTCTTCATTCCTTGCTTCGATTATCAACATATAAACCTACAAAACGTCGAAGGAACACCCAAGAGTAGTATTTTCTAGAAATAGATAAAACATTAAGAATCGATATGTAAACGCACATTAAATGATCTAAACTCATCTTTAATAATCAACAATAAACGTGTAAAATCGCGCTTATCAAACCCCCAAACTTAAAGCATTGTTTGTCCTCAAACAAAATGTAACGTAAAGACAAACGAAAGATCAATGAGCGTAGTAAAGAGGATAACCATTATAAGCCTCGTAAACATATTAACGCTCAAAATATTAGCGCACAAGACGGCGTTAGCCAACTCAACACAAACAACCATCGAGGGCAAAACTCATTTAATTCAACCTCACAACGGCATGTGTGTAAAATATAGGATACACTCAACTCATAAAGAAATGTAGAACGTGTATACACTCAACGTCAATGCAATGCAACATTTTACCTTAGGCTTGCCGTTTCTCTAATATCTCCACCGCGTTATTGTGTTCAAATTAGGATCAAAGAGGTCTTTTCATAGGTTGTAATGTAGGCACATTGGTTAAGGTAGGATAATATATGGCTAAGTGACTCAAGTATACTCCAAGCACTCCCATTTATACTTTTCAATACATATGGACTTTGTCCATTTTCCTCTTCTTTCCCAACGTGCTAAATCGACGTTTTATGCCTCATAAGGTACCTATACTTTGATTAACGACCCTTTATGCTCAAAACACATAGTGAACTTATCATTGCTTTTTCTTTTCTTTTCTAGAGCTTATAGGGTTTATTATTTTTCACACGGGTACCCTTTTTTTCACCACAGATGTATTTCTCTAAAACTAATGTTTCTAGCCATAACTACATCAAAATTTCAACCCTTTTTGGTTCCCATATCCATCCTCACCTCCTATCATCCGGTTAATCGAAAGAATAAGTCTAATAAAAGCTCAAAGAAGGCGACAAATGGTATACATCATCGGGTTAATGTTTGGGTGAATATGTGGTTAACAAAGATGACCTTTTATCCTTTCCAAATTCGAAATACATATTGCAGTCTCGACATAGAAAAACAGCAAGTTCTAGAAGATAATCACATGCACGATATCACACAATTTAAAAGAAACTGTATCAAGGTATGTATACAGTGAAGCTCAAGTCTCACAGGCAAAGCAAATGGTGAAAAACAACAAGCCTAAGCACTCTCACGTCATTCATGCGTCATTTTCTAACATATCATGTGCACTATCTTTAAACTTCACAAAAAATTTCTATCGTCATTGGCCACATGGATTAACAACTTCACTTAACTCGTTGATCGACAGACACAACACAAAACGAAAGACAAAAGACCCGACAAAAGCCCCAACATATAATAACATAACAAAACAACGCAAAACATAACAAGGACTCTCAATCATATCACACTCGACCACTCCCCCCCCAAACTTATTGTCAACAGTGTGCAATAGAGGCAATAATGTTTGCAGAAGAGAGTGATTGGGAGAGACCGTACCTCATATGTTGCGCTACTCCGGCGGTTGACAGAATCCTCACCATTGATGATATACATTGGGACTTAAAAACAAACAAACAAGACACAACAAAACAACACAAAACTAGAAAAACACGACGAAAAACAACATAAAGCATGTAAAATGTTGGGTTACCTCCCAACCAGTGCTGGATTTATCGTCGCTAGCTCGACGTTATTTCTCATCAATCAGGCGATTTGACAACTGACAGCTTCCCAAACTTTGGTTTGCCGTACTTGGCATTGACAACTGCCCACCAATTGTCACAAGGATGGCTTCCACTGAACTCGAATGAATCACTCGGACTTTTATGCCGAGTCCACTTTTTCCTTGCAGCATGCCCATCGACTGGTCGGTTGCCCTTCAAGTGCGAGACTTGACTAGCAGTAGCAGTAGTGATTAAATAACACTTTTCAGGCTCTGAACTGTCGTGTTGCTTGATGGCGTCATATATTGAAATCTTGAGCTCTTCATCGTTAACACGAAACGTGAGATTACCTTCCTGCACATCAATCAAAGCACGACCAGTTGCTAGAAAAGGTCTGCCCAGGATTAGTGGTTGTTGTTTGAATTCGGGAATATCTAAAATCACAAAATCGGCAGGAAAAACAAAGTCCCGAATTCTTACCAACACATCTTCGATGATACCTTTAGGATATGTGACTGACCTATCAGCCATCATCAGTGAGATCTTCGTCGGCTTCATCTTTCCTAGGTGGAGCCGGTTGAATATGTTCAACGGCATCAGATTGATACTCGCCCCCAAGTCGCATAACACATTTGGAAAAGTATGATCGGAGATCTCGCATTCTAACGTAAACCCCGGGATCCTTCTCGCTGGAGGAGCTTCCTCATGTCTGACCTTCGATTCTTGGATAGGGTAATTTTTTCAAATTTCCCTAATTTCTTCTTGCTTGCAAGCGCATCTTTTAAAAATTTCATGTATCCCGGCATGTTTCGCAGCGCTTCAATGAGAGGCAAGTTGATCTCAACTTTTTGAAAAATCTCTTTGAAACGAGAAAACTCCTCATCATATTTTGACTTGACTAGCCGACTCAGAAACGGGACCGGAGGAGTGTACGTGCGAGGATTTGCTTACAGGGTTGCTCGCGGTCGACCTCGCGATCACCGGGCGGTCGCGGCGCCGCGCTGCGCTGCAATCCTTCTTCGCGTTCGAGCTTGCGGGCACTGGGTCGCTCACTAACAAATCTGGGGCGCGCACAAACTGATGGCTCGCGGTCAGGTTCGCGGGCGCGTTCTCAGTCGCGAGCTTCTGTGGGGAAAACTCGGGGCTCCTCGCGATCGGGCTCGTGGTCGCGAGTTTATGCTCCAGTTGGCTTTCTTGCTCCGTATGGCTCGGGTAAGCTTGTCCCACTCGTGCGGATGGCGAAACATTGATTTTTCGGGTTCACCTCCGTATTACTCGGAAATTCGCCCGTCTTTTGTAGTGCATTCAACTGTACGGATACTTGACCAATCTGATTTTCCAAAATCTTCATATGCTTTCCCATAGCCATCACAGTCGACTCCAGATGAGTTATTTTCGCCGATGCATCGCTTATAAATGCACTCTGGTTCGTTGCCAATTGTTGGTTGCTTACAACCAACCGCTGCATCATATCTTCTAGACTCGGCTTCTTCGGCTCTTGAATTACACCATTCTGAACGGTGAAGCCTGCTGGAGGTTGTTGGAAGTTATTGGGGTTGGCATACGACATATTCGGATGGTTTCTGTTATTCGCATTGTATGCCGGATTTCCCCCATGATTCCTCTGATTGATGTGGTTGACCTCTTCTGTCTCGATCTGACTATTCAAAAGAGTGAATTGCTTCATCAGCTCGTCGTATTTTGAATCAATCTCGACAGCTGCTGCTTTAACCATTGGCGTTCTCTCCATTGGCCATTGATAGCTTTTGGCAGCCATCTCCTCTAAAATACGGCTCGCCTCGTCTACTCGTCGGTTCAATAAACAGCCCCCTACCGACGCATCCACAATGCTCCTTGTCTGAAACGTCAGTCCACTGTAGAACTGCGTGATCTGCTGCTCCTTGGAGAATCCATGCTGTGGGCATCGCCTCAATAGACCTCTGAATCTCTCCCATGCTTCGAATAGTGATTCGTCGTGGTTTTGGCAAAAATGGGAGATTTCGGCGATGATCTTCTGCGCTTTCGCCGGCGGAAAGTATTTCGAGAGAAACTTCTCGCAAAGTTTCTCCCAAGTGTCGATGCCCGTTCGGTCCAAACTCTTGAACCAATCTTTCGCCTGGCTGCGCAGTGAGAAACCGAACATGCGCATCCGGATCGTGTCTTGTGGCACCTCATTCTGTTTGATGGTGTCACAAATATCGAGAAAGGTCTCGAGATGCGCATTCGGGTCTTCAGTGACTCCTCCCCCAAACTGCTCTCCTTGGACCATACTGATCAGGGCCGGCTTCAGCTCAAAATTGTTTGCATCCACGTGCGGGCCCCATCCGCCTCCTTGGAACTATTCAGTAGGAGGTCGGTACATAAAATTCAGCGGTCGCGTCTCTGGGGTAGGGACAAGGAGTCCCATATTCGCCATCTGGCGTTGCATCTCTGCGAAGTCAGCTAACATGCGTGTAGCTTGCTCGGGAGGAATGCCCCCGTTCTGTGGATTAGCTGCCATTGCAGCCCGTCTCTTCTCTCGTCCTCTTCTCCTTTGAGAACTTTCGATCTCGGGATCTAGTAATATTTCAGGAGGTCCCTGAGATCTTGTACGCATAAACTTCCTGAGAAAAGAGAGAATTCAGCTCTGGTAACAATAAATAATATAATATATAACTTGAATTAATAAATCCAAATCATCAAATTATTCCTATGCAATCTTAACAATCCCCGGCAACGGCGCCAAAATTTGATCGCTCCCTTTTTCACACGTAAAAGGTGTAAGTATATAGGTAAGCAGAGTATCGTATCCACAAGGATTGTATCACGAAAACATAGAAGCTAGCTCAACAATAATTCATCATTATTCAAGCACAGAAAAAGGGTGAAAGGTTTAAGGGCTTCGGACTTCAATCCAAAGCAGAGGTAACAAACAGAAAATAAAAGAAAGCAATAAACACTCGGATGGTAAAAACAGATAAGGAAGTCTAACCCTAGGGATGCATTAATCCTATCCACAACGTATGTTTATCCTGTTCCTATTAGCCAATTTTAATCCAGACAAGATGGAAGATCACTTAAATAACCAACAACTCCAGTTACGACAATTGCGGCAGTAGATTACGAGTTTTCCCTATCATTCTAGGTGAAAACAAGTAACTTCAAAAAGGATCACTAAGAATATGCTTCCTACGAATATCCTATCTCAGCTACGACTCAAGGCTTATTCGTATCATGCATTCAAGATCGATTGACAATTAATACAATTACGTAATTAACCGACAACTAGATATGCATCAAGATTGATCAGAAATCAACACATATAAATAAGCACCAAGAATCATGAATCAATGCCTGGAAGGTAAATAGCAATAACAGGAATCACAACATATAGGATCGGATCATGCAAACCCTAGGATTAGAACGGAAATCTAGCCAGACATAATAAACGGAATAAAATACGATTTAATCATGAAAACGGAAATTAAATATATAAAACCCGTGATGAAGCGTTGGATGAACAATGGTTGGTCTTGAATCCAATCCCAAGCGAAAGAACGAAGAACAACGGAAAACGATCGGACAAAACGTTCCGATCGATAACAAATCGAAGAACTAAACTAGAACAATGAAAGAATTAAATCTAGAACTTAACGGAAACTAAAGAAAAGCAAAAACAGAGGAAAAACTGAATAAAAGGCTCTCTGGGGTCGTCTGGGTCTGCAGGAGGCGCGAGGGGGTTGATCCCCTATTTATAGAAAAGGGTGAAAACCCTAATTTCTCATCTGCCGCGCCGTCTCGCGATCGCTGCTCGCGGTCGCTAGCTCGACCACGAGGCATCTCCCAGCGCTCTTCTTCGCTCGCGGTCTCTGCCTTCGCTTCGCGGGGTAGCCTCATGGCTCGGCTAGCGACCGCCAGCAAGGGCCGCGAAATCGTCTGATAGCTATCTTGGGCGTGTCGCTCTTTCGCCCGCGACTCGCGCCGCTCTCTCCTCTCGGACTTCATTGGTGCCTCATTGCCAGCCTAGCGACCGCTAGGTTGGTCGCTGGGAACTGGGCAGAACGTTGTTTTGGCTCGTCTTCATTCCTTGCTTCGATTATCAACATATAAACCTACAAAACGTCGAAGGAACACCCAAGAGCAGTATTTTCTAGAAATAGATAAAACATTAAGAATCGATATGTAAACACACATTAAATGATCTAAACTCATTTTAATAATCAACAATAAACGTGTAAAATGCGCCTTTATCAAGTAGTAGGCCCTCGTCGCCCAACACCAGGTGCATCAAGAGCACCAGCGTCAGATGATGGAGATAATGCATCGGTGGGATCAGTGGGAGGATTCGATCCGCCTTCAGAGTAGCGGCTTATGAGGTAAGGTCTCTCTCCCAACCACTGTTTTCTACAAACCGTATTACCTCCATTTCACACTTTTCACAATAAGTTTGGGGGGGAGTAGATGAGTTTGATTGGTTGAGAGCCTTTTTTTTACGTTGTTGCTTTGTCTTGTAAAGTTTTTATGTTTTGGGGCTTTTGTGTCTTTTGTTTTTGTTTTTTTTGTGTCTGTTGATCAACTAGCTTAAGTGAAATGTGTTAACCTATGTGGCCAATGATGATAAAATTCTGAAAAATATGTTGATGGTGCACATGATGTATTAGAAAACGACGCATGGATAACTTGAGATTGCTTAGCTTGTTGTTTTTCACCACTTGCTTAACCCGTGAGACTTAAGCTTCACTGTATAAACATCGTGTTACAGTTTCTTTCAAATGTGTGATATCATGTGTGTAATCATCTTCTAGAACTTGCCGTGTTTTCTGTGTCAAGGCTGCAATTTGTGTTTCGAATATGGAAATGATAAAAGACCATCTTTGTGAACCATGAATTTACCCATATACTAACCCAATGATATATACCATTTGTCGTCTTCTTTTGAGCCTTAATTAGACTTTATTCTTTTGTTAACCGGATGATAGGAGGTGAGGATGGATATGGGAATCGAGGGGAAATTTAAATTGATGTATTACGTCGGGTTAAAAGATAGAGAGGTACCTCTGTGGTAAAGAATGGTACATCTGTGGAAAAGAATGGACCCTATAAGCTCAATTAAAAAGAAAAAGATAATATGACTAATGTGAGCATAAAAGGATATTCATAAAAAATGATAAAAATAGGTATTTCATGTTCAATGAATGTTGATTTAGCAAGTTGGAAAGAAAAAGAAAAATGGACAAAGTCCATATGTTTTGAAAAGTATAAATGAGGGGTACTCGGAGTCGAATTTGAGTCACTTAGACATATATCACCCTACCTTAACCAATGTGATTACATTACAACCTATGAAAAGACTTTTTGATCCTAATATTAACGCATTTGATGTGGTGGATATATTAGAGAAACGGCAAGCCTATGGTAAGATTTTGCATGGCATTGATCTTTGAGTGGATACACGTCCTTAATTTTCTTATGAGTTTGAGTGCACACTATATTATACACATGCCTTTGTGAGGGTTGAATTGAATAAGATTTTTGCTATCAATTGTTGTACATGTCGAGTTGACTAAATGTCGTCATGTGTGCTGTTGATTTCAAACTTTGAAAGATTTCTGAGGCCTGTTATAGCTACCACCTTTGCTAACGCTCATTGATCTTTCATTGTGTCTTTGTTGTTGTTTGAGGACAAACAATATTTCAAGTTTGGGGGTTTGATAAACGCGCTTTTTACTCGTTTATTCATGCTTTATTTAGATAATTTTAGATCAGTTTTAGTGCGTTTATATAGTTGAATTACTGCTTTTAGCTATTTTTTGGAAGATACTGCTCTTGGGTTCCACTTTGGTGTTTTGCAGGCGTTTAAGATGATAATCGAAACACGAAGCGAATCACGCACTAAAGACGGAAAAGAACAGGGGCTAGCGGCCATCCTAGCGGTCGCTAGCCCGACCGCGAACCCGGGTGGAAACGTTCGCGGAAAACTACCGACCGACCTAGCGACCGCTAGGCCGGCCGCTAGGCAAAAGCTAACGGTCGCGAGCCTGCCCGCGAAAGACTCCGAAAAAGCTACTGCCTAAAAACTCGTGACCGAGCTAGCGACCGCTAGGCAAACCAAGCGATCGCGAAGACGGTCGCGAGCTCATCGAAGAAACGCGCTGACTTACAGCTAGCGATCGAGCTAGGGACAGCTAGCCCGGTCGCTAGGCGCTGCGGCCTGACGCGAATTAGGGTTTTCGGCCCATTGCCTATATATACCCCTAGGCCTATGCATGCGCCTCTCTCCACGTTTTTCTATATTTTTGGCTTAGAACTCAGTTTATTTTCATATTTTCTTTCTTTAGCTTTGATTTCCATCCATCTAGGGTTTAGATTATTATTGTTCTACATTAGTTCTACGCTTTGTAATCGCTTTGGAACGATTTCATCCGAAGGAATTCAGATTTTCTCGTTTTTCTACTCGGGTTTGGATTCAACCCAATCATTGTTCTTCCGACACTACCTTACGGGTTTAATCTATTCAGTTCTTATTTTTATGATTCTTTCATACATTATTTCAATTTCTATGTATAGCTAAATTTCTTGTTCTAATCCTATGGTTTGTATGATTCTATCCTAAGTATTGTGATTCCTGCTATTTGCTATTTACCTTCCAGTTATTGATTTGTGATTCTTGGTGCTAAATATTATTTGTTAATTTCTGATCAATCTTGATGCATATCTAGTTGCCAGTTGAATACTTAACAGTTTTAATTGTCAATCGATCTTGAATGCACAATACGGATAAGTTTTGAGTCGTAGCTGAGATAGGAACATTCGTACGAAGCATATTCTTTGTGATCTTTTTGGAGTTGCTAATCTTCACCTTGAGACGTAACAGTAATAGTGAAATTAGTAATCTACTACCACAATTGTCGTAACTGAAATTGTTGGTGACATATGTGATCTTTCATCTTGGCTGGATTAAAATTGGTTAATAGGAAGCAGGATAAACATACGCCGTGGGTAGGATTAATGCATCCCTAGGGTTAGTCTTTTAGTCAAATTTATCTCTTTAAGTTTTTATTGTCATCTTTATTTGTTTATTTGTTCTTGGCTCTGAATTTAATAATTAAAGTCCCAAACCTTTCCAAAACCAAATCTGTCACTTGGATAATGATGAAGGATTATTGAGTTAGCTTCTGTATTTTTTGCGTTACAATCCCTGTGGATACGATACTCGACTTACCTATCTACTTGCACGTTTTCGTGTTAGAAAATAGTGTGATCAGTCGGCCTAGCGATCGCTAGGTCGATCGCTAGTTTTACTCCAGCATGTTTCCGCCCGAGCTCGCGACGGGGCTAGCGGCCGCTAGGGTGGCCGCTAGCCTCTGTTCCTTTCTGTCTTTGGTGCGTGCTTCGCTACGTGCTTCGATTATCATCTTAAGAGCCTACAAAACACCAAAGAGGAACCCAAGAGCAGTATCTTCCAAAAATAGCTAAAAGCATTAAATCAACAATATAAACGCACTTAAATCGATCTAAAATCATCTTAATATATCATTAATAAATGAGTAAAAAGCGCGTTTACCAAACCCCCAAACTTGAAACATTGTTTGTCCTCAAACAAAAACATTGACACAACGAAAAATCAACAAGCGTCAGCAAATGTGGTAGCTATAACAGGCCTCAGAAATCTTTCAAAGTTCGAAATCAACGGCACACATGACGACATTAGTCAACTCGACAATGTACAACAATTGAAAGCAAAATCTTATTCAATTCAACCCTCACAAAGGCATGTGTATAATATAATGTACACTCAAACTCAGAAGAAAATTCAGAACGTGTATACACTCAAAGATCAATGTCATGCAAAATCTTATCATAGGCTTGCCATTTCTCTAATATCTCCACCACATCAAATGCGTTCAAATTAGGATTAAAAATGTATTTTCATAGGTTGTAATGTAGGCAAATTGGTTAAGGTAGGGTGATATATGGCTAAGTGACTCAAATGCAACTCCAAGCACTCCCATTTACACAATCAACTCATATGGACTTTGTCCATTTCCCCTTTTCTTTCCAGCATGCTAAATCAACGTTCATACAAACTTGAAATACCTTTTTTTTTTATTAAAAATCTCTTTATGCTCACATTATTCATCACATTTTTCTTTTTCTTATTTTTAATAGAGCTTATAGGGTCCATTCTTTTTCACAGAGGTACCATTCTTTTCCACGATTGTACCATTCTTTTCCACAGATGTACCTCTCTATCTTTTAACCCGACGTGATACATCAATTTAAATTTATCCCCCTTGATTCTCATATCCATCCTCACCTCCTATCATCCGGTTAACAAAATGATAAAGTCTAATAAAGGCTCAAAGAAGGTGACAAATGACATATATACTTGGGTTAGTGTATGGGTAAATTCGTGGTTCACAATGATGGCCTTTTATCCTTTCCATATTCGAAACACATATTGCAGCCTCGACATAGAAAACATGGCAATTTCTAGAAGATGATTACACACATGATATCACACATTCGAAAGAAACTGTAACATGATGTTTATACAGTGAAGCTCAAGTCTCACAGTTTAAGTAAATGGTGAAAAACAACAAGCTAAGCAATCTCAAGTCATCCATGCGTCGTTTTATAACACATCATGTGCACCATCAACATATTTTTAAGAAAATTTCTATCATCATTGGCCACATAGGTTAACACTTTTCACTTAAGCTCGTTGATCAACAGACACAAAAAACAAAACAAAAGACACAAAAGCCCCAAAACATAAAAACTTTACAAGACAAAGCAAAAACATAAAAAGGAGTCACAACCAACCAAACTTGTCTACTCCCCCCAAATTTATTGTGAAATGTTGAGCAATAAGGTTGCAGAAAAGAGTGGTTGGGAGAGAGAACTTACCTCATATGCCGCTACTCCGGCGGCGGATAGAATCCTCGCCACTGATCCCATTACTGCATCATCTGACGCTGGTGCTCTTGATGCGTCTGCTGTTGGGAAAGGAGGGCCTACTGTTGGGCCATCATGGAGGTTGAGGGGGAGGGGTTAAAAATCTATTAAAAATGCACGGGTCAACGTATTAAATTCAGTTCGAGCCTCGCAGCCGAGCTAGCGATCGCTAGCTCGGTCGCTAGTTTTGCCCAAAATGTTCTGGACACTTTCTCGCGGCCACCCTCGCGATCTCTAAGGTGGTCGCTAGTCTTGACGAAACTGTTCTGTCCATTTTCTCGTTGCCGGCCAAGCGATCGCTAGGCCGGTCGCTAGACGTGACCCCCCTTTTTTATGTTATAATAAAAGCAATTATACTTTGGGACACAAAAACGACCAACTAGACACGACAAAACAAAAACAAAGAAAAACAAAACAGAAAAGAAGAAAAACAAAAAGCAGGTAAAAATATTGGGTTACCTCCCAACTAGTGCTAGATTTTTCGTCGCTAGCTCGGCGTTACCTCGCATCAATCAGGCGATTTGACAACTGATCTCCTCATCAACTTTTTCTTGCCTCTATACTTTGCGTTTACAGCAGACCACCATTTAGTGTAGATGTGGCTCCCCCAAACTTGAACGAATCACTCGGGGTTCCATGCTGACTCAAGCTCTTTCAAGAATACTTCACAACGACTGTACGGTTGCCATCTAAGTGTGAGACATGGTTAACTATGGCAGTGATGATCGAATGACAATCCTAATGCTCCAAGTTATCATTTCGCTTGATGGCATCATAGATTGAAATAGTTAACTCCTCCTTATTCACACGGAAGGTGAGATCACCATCCTGCACATCGATCAGAGCCCTAGCTATGGCTAAGAACGGCCTCCCGAGAATGAGAGGCGTGTTCCCATCCTCTGGCATATCAAGGACCACAAAATATGCTGGAAAGATGAAATCTTTGACTTTGACGAGCATGTCTTCCACTATCCCCCTTGGACGGGTAACTGATGTGTTTGCCATCTAGAGGGCAATAGTATTAGCCTTTATCTCTCCAGTCTCCAATTTGTTAAATATGGACAGCGGCATCAGGTTGATGATTGCCCCTAAATCGTATAGAACTCTGGAGAAAGTGTGCCCTCCAATGATACAAGGTATGGTGAAGCTGCCTGGAGCTTTCTGCTTCAACGGCAACTTCTTTTGTAGCACAGCACTGCACTCTTGAAACAAATTAATGGTCTCGAATTTTTCCTACTTCTTCTTGTTGACAACAGCGTCTTTTAAAAACTTCATATATACCGGCGTATCTCTGAGTGCATCTATCAATGGAATATTGATATTCACCTTTTGGAACATCTCCATGAATCGGGTCAGCCTCTCGTCATGTTTCGGCTTGGCTAGCCTACTTGGAAACGGGATCGAAGTAGTGTACATTGGATAATTCTTCTTTGGGCCTACCTCGCGGCCACCCTCGCGATCGCCAGGGTGGTCGCGAGCTCCTGCGCTTGCTTCTCAGTTGTGCCTCGCAGCCAGCTTAGCGGTCGCTAGGTCTGTCGCGAGTTTCTCTCCAGAACATTCTATACGCATCTTCTCTACCGACCAAGCGGTCGCTAGGTCGGGCGCGAGCTTCTTGAGAATACGTTCTGTCTCTTTCCTCATGGCCGGGCTAGCGGTCTCTAGCTCGATCGCAAGTTCCTTCTCGTTAAGCGCACATTCTTCTCCTCGTTCAGGATGGTTCTGGTAAGTTTTTCCACTCCTCAACTGGATGGTAAAATACTGATTCTTTGGGTTTACCTCCGTAGTACTAGGAAATTGACCCGATTTATGTTGCGTATTCTGCTGTGCAGCTATCTGGCTGATCTGGTTCTCCATTATTTTCAAGTGTTTGCTAATCGCTGCTACGGTGGATTCCAAATGTGAAACTTTCTGAGTAGTGCTACTGATAAACGAGTTCTACTGTGTCGCCAGTTGTTGGTTGCTCACAACCAACTGCTGCATCATCTCCTCTAAGCTCTGCTTCTTCGACTCCTGAATCATCCCATTCTACACGGCGAAGCCTGCTAGAGGTTGTTGGAAGTTATTGGGGTTGGCATACGAAAGGTTAGGATGGCTCTTGTTGTTAGGATTGTATGTCGGATTTCCCCCAGGACAGTTCCTCTGATTTATATAATTCATATCTTCCGTCTCAAATTGTCTCTTCAAAAGAGTGAACTTCTCCATGAGATCATCATATCTAGAGTAGACCTCTACAACAGCTGCCTTGACCATATACGTCATCTCCATCGGTCATTGATAGCTGTTGGCAACAATTTCTTCTATGATTCTGCTGGCATCTTCCACTCGTCGGTTTAATAGGCATCCTTCTGCCGATGCTTCCACAATGCTCCTCGTGTGAGGTGTCAGTCCACTATAGAATTATGTGATCTGCTACTCTTTTGAGAATCCATGTTGAGGGCATTTTCTCAACAAACCTCTGAATTTCTCCCATGCCTCGAATAAAGATTCATCTCCCTATTGGGAGAAGTGGGAGATCTCGGCTATGATTTTCTGCACTTTAGCCGACCGAAAGTATTTCGAAAGAAACTTCTCGCAAAGCTTTCCCCAACTGTTGATTCCAGTACGGTCCAGGCTCTTTGTAACAGCCCACTAATCCCAAGTACGGATTAGCAGGGTCTATTACTTTGAACAGGAATTAAGAAACGGAAAAGACCATTGGACATTGAACTGTATGACATATATCAAGAATACTTTTGGACTTCAATACATAAATTATATTTCTTGCAGCGGAAAACATGTGAAATACACATATGACGATGTGTAATCAAGGTACAAACTATCAGCGACAAAGATTCCTATTGCTCAACACTGCTCCATCGCATCACCAACTCAACCTGCACATTTAAAAACAAACATGCATGGCTGAGTACAAGAATGCACTCAGTGGACTTATGCCAAAAACCATTTTTCATTGAATTACACTGCCCCATCAGTAACACACGAGGTTATATTTGAAATGCTCGTGCTTACTAAACATTTTCATCATTTTATCAAAACATCGCATGCGCAGACATTTTCTCTTTATATGTATGATCCATATCCTTTCATTTCTCATATAACATCATCTCACATCACTCTCACGCCGTAGAAGGTGGCCTTCTTCTACGGACGCTGTGATCGGCCGCGCATTGTCCTTACGGCCCCCAGTCTCCCTTAAGTGTACTCGTTAATCCAGGCTAGGAATTGTCCTTCTAGAACATGATCCAAATTCTATTTTCATTCATAAGTTGGGAGCGACCCAACAACTTTCATTTATCATTTAGATAGGATCCATACATAAAACATAAACATTTCGGGCAGGTAATTGAATAACATCATTTCATCATCATTTCTCAAGAGAAACATCATCAATAAAGACTTTTCATTTCGAAGAAAGCATCATAAATAAAGCATTTGTCATTTTTGAAGAGAAAAGCCCACCTGGTACGTATGCTTCCCAATAAAGTTCCTTTCTAACGTCAACGATCACGTCGCGTTCCACCTTTACGTAAGAAACTAATTTAGTACGTCGGTCACGTTTTTCGAAAACGTCCAAGTCTAAAAGATTCGATAATCTTCTAACATACTTCGTATCCTTTATCCCACTTAGTACGTCTTATACATCTTAGTGTAACTATTCAACGAAATCCATATTTCGACTAGACGTACAACATAATGTTGTTCACACATTAACGTATTTCATACGTTTGCACTCTAGTCAAGTCATTTGACTTTCAAAATCATATATTTCGCAACGTTCATACATATAACTATTATTTTACATATATACTCGATTTTTAATCGATTTCTAATCATGTTCTCATAAATCTCAATTTTTCACGTTAATCAACAATCATGCTTCGACAACACATACATATGATCTAACTTGATCATAACACTTCACTTTTAAATCCTTACGTCACATAAAATCATGTTTCGACATAAACATAGTATTCCTTGTTTTAAAAATCACATAAATTCATAGTATGTCTAAAACATATTTTTGGAACATAATATGTGATTATACATGATAAAATAAATTTAGAACTTTTAATTTCATACTATATAGCTTTCGGCCTTCTTGGTTTATTTTTCAAAAACTTGCACATAAATTTTCATAAATTCACATAACATACTATGTTATCATAGGATCAATAATATGTAATAACATTATCCATAGAAAAATTGTACATCATAATTTCTCTCCTCATGATTCTCGAAATTCTTGGATTCATTCTTCAACATTTTCTAAAATTTCTAATTAATTCTTATAACATATAATCATCATCACATATCATTAATATGTCATAATTTCTAACATACCCAACTTGTACATCAATATACTTTAGGCCTATATGTTTCGAAAATTTTGACATTTGATAACATAATTTCTAAATTTTTTAATAAATTCATATAACATTTAATTATGAATATACATCAATAATATGCTGTAATATCACTAATACATGAATCATACTTTAACATATCACCACTTATAATATTCGAAAATTTTGTGAACTATAGTCTAATGTTTTCCAAAATTTTAAATAAAATCATACAAGCTTAATTATTACCAAGTATCATTAATTCATGCTCAAAACAACAATTAAAAATCATTTCCATCAACAATTGATCCTTACATGGTTTCGGTCATCTCACAAAATTTCATAACATTTTCAACTTTGTACTAAATTCATAATATATGCTTCTAATCATCATATAAACATATTTAATAAACAACTTAACATTTAAACATAATTTCTCAAATTTTCATCATAATTAACATAAGCATATAACATATGATTTTATGGATGAAGTTCGAAAATTCTAACATGTATACGAAGCTTATACGATTTCTAACCTTTTAATCGGAGTCGATTTCCAACGGCAACGTTTTTCTATCTAAAATTTTGGAAGAAAATGTGATGAACTCCCTCTAAATTTTCTCTATAATTTTCGGTACTTTTGGGAACAAATGGAAGAAGAAATGTGGTCCTACTATATTATATAAACTTTAACCAACTTGCACATAAAATATCACATAAAATCACGTTATTACACTTGCCTTTGTTTTCAAAATTTCGGCCATCAAGTGGCATTAGGAGACAAGAATTTTATCCTATCTTATAACACTTTATTAAGTCATCTTATCACATAATAAATGTACATCACCTTCATTATTACCACAAAATCAAGAAAATCCATTTCTTTCTATTTCTATTGTTTTCGGCCACTTCAATAATGTAGGAATGATTTTTATTTTTTTATGATATCATATACCTTAATATTACTTTAGGATAATATCATTTTGAAAAGTCAAAAATTTACACTTTGAAAATTTATTCCTTTTCACATTTGTTCATTCTTGTTCACACTTTAATTTCTCTCAAAATTTTCGGCACTCTCATGTAGGATGAGATAAATTTTTATTTTCTTACACTAAGATACAAGAAATAATATGTCATTATCATAGCACAACCTATCACTATCATAAGGTTGGAAATTTTCTTTTCTTTCTTCATTTTCAAAGTTTTCGGCTACCTCATAGGACAACTCACACCCCACTTGTTTAATTTGATTATACAACTCATATTATCTCTTAATAATATCTTATCAATATAATTATAACACATCATTATCATAGAGTTTAAAATTTCTTTCTTTCTTCATTTCTTTTTCAACAATTTCGGCCATCTCATGCCAACACACACCCCACTTGTTCAACTTGATAATTACATCTTATCTTATGCATTAATAATGTATCACTATCATAATTATTTCACAAAATATCAAGAGCATGTAGTTTTCTTTCTTTCACACTTATAAGTGTAATTTTCGGCACTTTCATAGAATAAATGCTACACATTTTATTTTTTTGCAATTAATAGCTATATGACCTAATATAAATCTTAGATGATAAATTAAATCATAGAAAATATTATTAAAATAATTCTATGTCACAACTTCACATTTTCGAACCTTAAACCTAAAATAGGAACAATTTATTCAAGCTTTATTCCTTAATTCCTCTAGTATTATTTTAATGAAGGATTATATACAAATAATGCTCTTTTCACATAAAATAGTCATAGAAATTTAAATATTATAATTCCATGATCGTTAGACTAAGTTTTCGATTCATCTTCAAACATCGACGTTATAATCGTCTCAATATATTGCTAATCGAATTATCTCTAAATTGTTCGTAATAAAATCGTAGTCACATTATTCATTCTTCATTAATAAAGAATTTAATTTCTAAGCTTCGTTACTTAGAAATAACATAAGACCAACTATCGAAATTTAATCGACGTTAGAATATTACTTTCGAATGAATAATATAAACTATATTCCTTAATTCACTAATCATTAGTGAATATGATCTTAAAATACTCGTATCATGGCTAGTCGAAATCGAGCTTCGATAAATTACTATTTCAATCATCGAAACTAAACCATAATTTACGATTTTTATTATCGTAATTTATCTTTAAAACGTCGAGATATTACATTCTAGCCCCTTAAAAGAAATTTCGTCCCGAAATTTGCATATCATAGAAAGCATGGGATATCTTTCCGTCATAACATTCTCAAGTTCTCACATGGCTTCATTTTGTCCATGGTTTCTCCATAGGACTTTCACTAAAGGTATAAACTTGTTTCTTAACCGTTGAATCTTATGATAAAAAATAGTCGTAGATTTTTCCTCATAACTCATATCTGGTTTAAGAATGACATCATCATGATGGGTCACGTGTTTTGGACCATATACGTACTTTCTTAATTGTGACACGTGGAAAATATTATGTACATTCCCCGAACTTGGTGGAAGTACCAATCTATAGGCTACTGGGCCTATTCTTTCTAGGATCTCGTAAGGTCCCATAAAAAGATGATCTCAACTTGTCCTTTTATTCTGAACCTTATAATTCCTCTCGATGGAGAGATTTTAAGAAATCTTTATCTACGCGTATCTGCGTAAAACTTTTATCTCTCTTGAGCTTCGCTTATTATTTATCTATTTTAAAGACAGTCTCAATCATTTCACTCAAGGTGTTAAGCCTTAAAACTTTCTTTTACTTACTTCATCACAATAAAGAGGTGATCGACATTTTCTTCCATACAATGCCTCATATGGGCTATATTGATCGTTTCTTGACAGCTGTAGTCGTAAGTGATCTTAACAAGTGGTAAAACGTGTTCTCAACTTGAACCTCGATCTAATACTATTATTCTTAACATATTCTCAAGCGTTTGTATTGTCATTTCTAACTGTCCATCTGTCTGTGAATGAAAATTATGCTAAAGTTCAATTTCGTGTCCAACTCTTTTGTAAACTAATCCAAAATCTAGAAACAAACTTGGAACCTCTATCAGATATGATAGATTTTGGTACTCTATGTAAACGTATGATTTCTTTTATGTATAACTGAGCTAACTTATCAGGTCCATGAGTAATTCGAATAGGCAGAAAATGAGCACATTTAGAAAGTCGATCCACTACTACCCATATAGCAGTGTTACCTCCTTTCGACTTTGGTAAACCCATTACGAAATTCATTGCTATATCATCCTATTTTCATTCGGTTATTTCTAAAGATTGTAACTTCTCATAGGGTCATTAATGTAATACCTTTACTTGTTGACAAACAAGACATCGCTCGACAACTGAGGCTACATCTCGTTTCATACCTTCCCACCAAAACTTTTCTCGTAAATTTTGATATATCTTAGTGCTGCCTGGGTGGGCGGTATAAGGAGTATCATGGGCTTCACTCATGATTTCATTTCTGAGCTCATTATTGTTTGGAACACATAACCTTTCTTCAAACAATATGGCATTGTCAGGCGCTTCTTTAAAATCCTTTAGTCATTCCGTCCTTATTTTGACCCTTGTCTTTTCCAATTTTTCATCTTTCCTTTGTTCTTCTATTATAATTTTCCTCAAATCAGACGTCAATGTGAGTGTGGTAATACGTTTCATGATCGATTTTGGCAGCTCGACTATTTCTATCTTTATTTTCTTAACTCTTTGATGAGTTTTTCCTTCTCTGTAAGAATATATCATAACTTAGACTGAGTTTTACAACTTAGGGCATCAGCTACTATATTAACCTTTCGTAGGTGATAATTTATACCACAGTCGCAATCCTTTACTAATTTGAACCATCTTTTCTATCTCATAATCAAGTCTCTTTGCTCGAAGAAATATTTCAAACTTTTATGATCTGTGAAGATTTCACACCTCACTCCATAAAGGTGATGTTTCCAAAACTTAATACGTGTATTACTGCTGCTAGTTCCAAGTCGTGAGTTGGCTAATTCTATCAATGTGGTCTAAGTTATTGTGATGCATAAGCTATTATCTTTCTCACATTAATACATGGCCTCACATTTATTGGTCCATGTAAATTTGATTCCTTTTTGGGGTAGCTGTGTTATCGGCCTTGCTATCTAAGAGAATCCTTCAATGAATCTTCGATAGTAGCCAGCTAATCAAATAAATTCCTAATTTCGTTTTAGGTCGTTGGTGGTTTCCATCCTTGCACAACTTCTACCTTTGCCGAATCCATTTTAATTCCTTCTGAAGACACAATGTGTCCAAGGAACATTACCTCGTTAAGCCCGAATTTCTCATTTATTGCTCTTGGCAAAATTTGTTCGATTCTTTAATGCCTACAAGACAGTCCTCAAGTGTTACTTATGTTCTTTCTTGTTCTTTGAATGGATGGGGATGTCATCTATCAAGACTAAGTCAAATTTATCTAAGTACAGGTGGAACACTCGATTTTTGAGGTTCAAGAACACGGCTGTCGCATTAATTGGTCCGAACGGCATAACTATAACTCATAGTGGTCATATCTTGTTCGGAAAACCGTTTTAGGTACATCTTCAAGTCACACCTTGAGTTGATGATATCCTAATTTGAGATCAATCTTTAAAAATACACTTGCTCCTTTAACTGATCGAACAAATCATCTATCCTTAGTAGTGGATATCCATTCTCAAGTGTTAACTTATTCAGTTCTCGATAATCTATGCACCTTCTCAATGAACCATCTTTCCTTTTGATAAATAAGGCATGTGTTCCCTAAGGTGATTCACTAGGTCAAATAAGACTTAGATTCTACGACTTTTGGAGCAATTCGATATGACGTTTTCGACGATGGGGCTGATTCCGGTTCTAGGTCGATAGTAACTCTAGCTGCCTACTAGGGTAATCGAAGATGGGGCTGATTCCGGTTCTAGGTCGATAGTAACTCTAGCTGCCTACTAGGGTAATCTTAGTAAATTATCGGGAAAAACATCTTGAAATTCTCGAACTATTTCCATAACCTCGACTTTTATTTTAACTTTCGCTTCTCTGTCCAGATAGACAAGAAATGCTCGACATCCTTTCTTGTTCATCATTCTCCTTGCTTGCAGTGCGGATATAATCGGGATTTTCTTCCCCATGTTGATTCCATGGACACTCGTAGTTTCTTATCCCGAAAATGGAACAAAATTTTTCTCTCCTTGCACCAGATTGTGGAATGGTTTTCGGCTAACCAATTCATCCCTAAGATTATATCTACATCCCTCATAGGTATTATGTTCAAGTTATTTGCTAAAGCCTTAAGTGATCCTAAGTTTAATTCTAAGTTCGAGCAAACACGTGTGGCAGTCATAATTCTTCCTTTCCGTGAAGAGATTCTCATTGCTTGTTTTGCTTTTAGTGCAAAGCATAGGCTCTACCCTGCGATGTTCCTGTCCATTCAGGTAAACATCTATCTCTTTTATCCTTGTCCTTGCCCTTATGTCCTCATGTTTCCTTACTAGGGCATCCTGTTACCTTATTCACATATCCTTCTCGGGTGTTAGTACATTTATACCTTTATCAATTGCATTTTGTGGTTAAGTCTACATCAACCTATCCTTTGGTATTGTTATCTCGATAGTCTAATCTTATCGTAGAGATCGTGATGTATCTGTCACTATCATACGTTCTTAACCAATATGAATAATTCAGTTTCCCTTTTCCTCTATATTGCTCTTAAGAATATATCTTTCATATATTCTTACTTTAAAATCCTTTCAAGAGGAAATCCTTACACTGGCATTTGTAGCGCCATCATTTGTAATATCCTTTTTGGATATACGTTATTTCTCTTAATCTTCATTGATTGACTAAGTGTTTTTCGCATAGGATAAAAATCCTTTGTTCACTGGGGACCTATCCAACTTTTGCCCGTTTTTCTTAAGCACGATATCTGAAAGTAATATTACTTTCATTATACTTTGGTTCTCACTTTTAGGATTAAAACCGTCATCATTATAATCTAGACTGGTAAGGTAATACGTTTGTACACCATAACTTAAGTTCCAAGCACCAATGCTTCATTACCAATTCTCGACTTCGGGGTATCTTCCCCATACTTGGTTTAAATACTAGGAATAGCCTAGCTGTTCACATATCTCATTATTTATGATCCATCGATCTCACTATCATTGGTTTAACCAAAGTCTCAAATACTTGGAATCAATTCCACTTAAACATAATCTTATCGATTTAGGGATAAAGCGAGAGACTTATTAACTGAGATGCTATCATTCCTTATATATCCATCAATGAGTCTCGTCCACCTCCATACTTTAGACATGCCCAACCTACTAACGAGGTCTTAAGAACAATCAACTATCTTAAAGATAAGTTGTATTCTCTCTCATTATGACATAATAAGAGGAGGTTATATCCCAAGGATATCATATACTTTTCTTTATTTCTACTCTAGACTCAATGCTAAAGAGTATCTCGCTCATAACTTAATCATCATACACTCACATGGAGGTATAACTTTCTTGTCATCGATGAAGCCATCAAGGGTCATCACATCTATGTGCATCATAGGGGAAAATATATCTCGTCTCATTGAGAACTTCTCAACATCTTAACTTGATGTTTATCACTTACTAATCCGAAAACTTAGGTGACAAGATAAGTCAACCTACATCATACTTATTGGTTTCAAGGATTGAAGAAAATTCATCATGACAACTTAGAAGAGGTACGTGTTCACAATTCAAGATGACAACTTTTAAGGGTAAGGGTTCGAACTTCAAGATAACAACTTTGAAGGTTTGAAACAATACGTTCTTTGAATTGAATAATTGGGATATAGGGTCCGTAACCAGAATGACGACTACTGATATTTCTTTGGTCATATGGGCTGGCCAAACCCGTCACAAATACTTTCTTAGTCACATAAGGGCTTGGTTTCAAAAGAACACTGTATAAATTTTCGGTTTGTAAACTTCTTTCAGAAAAAGTGAGAAACTCAAGTGATTTCTCAATTGGAACTAGGTCATAGAGTTAAACTCAATGACATGAATTGGGTAATGAATAAAATTTGAAACCTTATATAACTCGTACTGGTTATCTTAAATTGTAAGGGTTATCAACATACTATCCTACATTTAAAACTTTTATTCGTACCACAGAATCTCAATTTTAGATTTGTCTCTAATAATTCCACCACATCGTGGTCTCTCGTTTTGTAAAAATCACAGTACTAGCATCAATTGATCCTTTGATCACATCTCTATTTCGTTTCTAACGAAAAAGTCATAGTCAATTTGGAGTTTCGTCGCGCGTAAACATCTAAAGGAAAAGACTATACTCATGTCACTTATCGCATAATGACATTTCTCATCTCGACATCATCATTCCATGCTTGCCATCATCATTTCCATCTCTGATCTTTTCGTTTTCTCAACTTTGTTCTTGTTGTTCTCATCTTTCAACTCGAAATTCTCATTTCGATCTCGCTTTTGTTCTCAAGATGGAATAAAAATTCTCATAGCTCATCTTTCTATGTTCTTTCGCAAAATGGATCATGCATCTTAAACAGTCTATATTCTTTGGGATAGCATACTCATTATCATAATCAACTTTGAGATTTGAAATAAAATTTCAAATATTCATAACATAGCTCATTTGCACTCATGCATTTCTTTGAATTTCAAGAATTCAACATATCATCTTTGACATATCAATGTCCATTTTCAATCATTTCCAAACATTAATAACATGACTCTGTTCATAACAATAAATCTCATTGAATTCCACGAATTCAACTTTTTACTTTTGACATATCTTTGTCAACATTTTCTCCTATCACTTTCAACTTTTCCTCATTTCTCTTTCCTTTTCATAACTTAAAACATCATATCAATCATCTTTCATAACTTCCATTCTCAATATTTTTCCATAACTTTCATCTCTTTTAAAACATCATTTCAATCCTCTTTCACTTTCAAACTTTTCATTTCAAAACTTTTGAGGAAAATCATTTACCTCATTCCTGTTGAGCATGATGTGATGGAGTGTTGAGCATAGTCAGCTGACCTCTACAAGTCTAGGGAATCAATCTAGACTTAACTTTGAAAGAAGGTTTTGGACTCAAGGAAACGAACTGCTCTGATACCACTTTGTAACAGCCCACTAATCCCAAGTACGGATTAGCAGGGTCTATTACTTTGAACAGGAATTAAGAAACGGAAAAGACCATTGAACATTGAACTGTATGGCATATATCAAGAATACTTTTGGACTCAATACATAACTTAGAATTCTTGCAGCGGAAAACATGTGAAATACACATATGACGATGTGTAATCAAGGTACAAGCTATCAGTGTAACAGCCCTCTAGTACTAATGACGGATTAGTAGGGACTATTACTTGGAACAGTAATCAAGAACATGAAAGACAATTAATCATAGACTTGTGGGACATAATTCAAGTAATCATTAGAACTTCAAAACATTAGATACCAGACACACATAATTTACATGTGGAATTAGACCAACAGATCCTTAACAACAGGGATCAACTGATCTGAAGGTATTTAACTGTCAACTTCAAAACATAACTTAGTGTTCTATTGCAGAGGAAAAACATGTGAATACACATATGACGATGTGTAGTCAAGGTTCTACTTATCAGCGATAAAAAGGTACCGACTTCTCAACACACCTCCATCCATCATATGCTCAACCTGCACATTTAAAAACAAACATGCAGGGCTGAGTACAAGAATGCACTCAGTGGACTCATGCCAAAACATTTTATTAACTTTAAATTACACTGCCCCATCACAGTAAGACACAAGGGTTTTATTTGGAAAGGCCTTGTACTTACGAAACATTTTCGTCATTTCATAAACATTTATCTGGCCAGACGTATTTCTTTTGTATGTATGATCCATATCCTTTCCTTTCCTCATAACATTACCATTAACGCCGTAGAAGTAGGCCTCCTTCTACGTCGTTGTGACCGGCCGAGATTTGTCCTTTCAGCACACAGTCACCCTTAAGTGTACATGTTAACCCTAGCCAGGAATTGACCCTCCGGCATAGGATCCGAATTCGATTTTCATTCATAAGTTGGTAGCAAACCAACAACATTCATCATTATTCATAGATAGGATCCATACATAAAAACATAAACATTTGGGCAGGTAATTAAATAAAACATTTCATCATCATTTCTTGCAAGTAAGCATCGTAAATAAATCATTTGATAAGCATTTTATCTTTGAGGAGTATAGTAAAGCGCACCTGGTACGTAGACTTTCTCAAAATGATTTCTTCCTACGCCAATGATCACGTCCGCGTCCCACCTTTACGTAAAAACTAATTTAGTACGTCGGTCACGTTTTTCAAGAATGTCAAAGTCTAATAAGCTTTGATAACCTTCTAAAATAATACTTCGCATCTTTTAACTAAATTAGTACGTCTTTTCATCGAATATCTTAACTAATAACTTCTCGTACTACTATAGAGACGAAATATGATCTACGGCATCATATTAATCATTTAGGTCAAACGTCGAACTTATACTAACGTCTTTCGATAAAATGATTTCAATTATGAAGTCGTCTCATATAAAAGAGATATTCTTATAATATTAATACGTTTTACACGTATTAGTGTATTTATTCAACGTATACTATATTTCTATTAGACGTATAACATAACATTGATCACATACTAACGTATTTCGTACGTTTAGACTTTAGTCAATGTTTTTGACTTTTAAATAACATATATTTCTAATTACTCACATATTTATTAATAAATTTTAATAAATCGATTTCAATCGATTTCCAATCATATCCTCATAAGTCTCGATTTTTCACGTTAATCAACAATCATGATCGATATTTTGCCTATGTATGACCTAACTTGTACATTACATAACATTTTTCACTTCTTACATCATTTAACACAACGTTTCGTCGTAAACATAGTATTCTATGTTTCTAAAATCCTATAAATTCTTAGTAGGTCTAAAATATATTTTAGAACGCATTAAGTGATTATACATGATAAAAATAATTTTAAAACTTTCAAACCTTATACTTAAGGTTTCAGTTCTTATATACCTATGTATCAAAACTCTTCCAAAAATTCTTATAAATTCACATAACATACTATATTAACAAAGGATCAATAATATGTAATAACATTAGCTATAGAAAAATGGGACATCATATCTCTATCGTGATGACCGCCTTTCCAAAGTACGGATTAGACGGATGTCATCAACTAAGGTGAATTAAGAACATAATGACCATCAAACCTTCAAGACGTCAAACTTTTATAGATAAACACACAACGGTTTCATACAAACTAGACCAACAGACCATCAACAAAAGGATTCAACTGATCTGGAGGTAACGTAAGTAATATCCAAAAATATAATAAAGTGTTTTGAACAGCGGAAAGCATGTGAATGCATATATGACGATATACATTCAAGGTGAACTATTAGCGACAAAAACTCCGATCGCTCAACACTTGTCCATCCCATCACATTTCAACTCGCACATTTAAAACAAACATGCGGCTAAGTACAAGATTGCACTTAGTGGACTCATGCCAAAATCATTTCATAAAATTACACTGCCCATACGTATAACACGAGGATTTTAGTTGAAATAACTCGTGAATACCAAAATACTTTATCATTTCTCAAAAGGTTCGCTCACAGAGGCATTTTACATTACGTATGATCCGTACTATTCACATAATTATTCATAATCGATCTCATAACCGATCTCACGTGCGTAGAAGTAGGCCTCCTTCTACCGACGCCGTGATCGGCGAAGATGTTGCTAACGGCTCCCAATCACATAGTCGGGATTCTGCGTCCGACTAGGATCCACGACCGTGAGATGATGTTGCTAACGGCTCACAACACAAATGGCGGTGTACACGTTAATCTTAGCTGTGAATTTCGTGATCCGACTAAGATCCGATATCGATTTAAAAATTGGGGCGACCCGATAGCAGATTCACATACATCGTTGGCTCGCCCAACAACATGATAGGATCCATACGTTAAAACATAAATATTTTGGGCATGTAATGAATAATAGTTCATAATCATTTCTCAACCGAAGCTTGTAAATAAATACTTTTCAAGAAAGCATCGTAAATAAAAGGGTTTTGAGTAAAGCCCACCTTGTACACGTAGTCTTTATACTATGGTCTCTTTCCTATGTCAACGCCTCCGCCCACGTATCACCTTAACGTAGAATTATATTTAGTACGTCGGTCACGTTCGATAGAGACGAACATAGTCTATAACGTTCTACGTATCAAATAAGGCTAACGTCGGACTTAATTTGACGTTTCCTAATCGATTGATGTCGATTATGAAATTTCTTAACATAAAAAGGGTATTCTACCTTTTAGTATATAATGTACGTTTTAATGTACTTACGTAACGTAAGTAGCATTATTACTAAACGTACTACGTCACATTGATCATGTATTATCGAATTGCGTGCCCGTTGACCTTGGTCAACGATTTTGGTCAACTATTTTGACCAAGTCAACCAAAAGTCAACAATTTTGACTTTGGTCAACGAAAAGTCAACATTTTGACTTTTTCAACTATTTATGAAATTCTTATCATTTTATGTGCAATTCTTATTCCAAAAATTCTTATAAAATCATACTATGTCTAAAACATTATTTTAGATCATATTATGTTATTATTCTTGATAAAATAAATTTATAACATTAATGCACATAATATAAAGTTTTGGTACTATTAATTAAATAGCTTGAACTTGTGCAATAATTCTTATAAATTCACATGTCACACTATTTTATCATGTGATTAATAATATGTAATTACCTTAGTCAAATAAAATTTATACACCTTAGTATTATATACTAATGTTTTCGGTTTTTCATAATAAACCCATCAAATGATTTTTAAAAATTCCAATAAATTCATAAATCAATTAATCACCCTCAATTATGCTTACTACAACATAATTGTTATTTATTATGACTTATTGAATAAAATTTACCTAAGTCACTTTCTAAATTTTCGACTTAGGTCAAATAATTCTTTATAAATTTCAATAAATTCTCACAACCATATATTATGATTCTACACACTTGATATGCTATTATATCACTTAAACATGAATTATATCACAACACTTTATCATTTATATATATTTTCGGTATTAATAAATATATAAGCTATAGTTTTCCAAAAATTCTAAATAAATTCATATAAGCATAATTAATACCCTAGATCATGATTTCATACTTAAATCAACAATTAAAAATTAAAATCAACAACATATATAACCTCTAAGTTTTCGGTCCCAACATTAAATTTAATAGCATGCTTAATTTCATGATATAATTAATATACATGCTTAGTAACATCATATAAACATAATATCTAAACATTTTAGCATATGATTCAAAATTTTCGAAAATCATATATATAAACTAAGATCATATCTTAAAATTTAACGGACGAAATTAGAAAATTCTAGCACGTAATCGAAGCTCGTAAAATTTCTAACCTTTTAATCGGTTTTGATTTTGATCGGCAACGTTTATATGATCTAAGTTTGGGATTAAATATGATGAACACTCTCCAATTCCTCCTCACTATATTTTCGGTCCTAAGGGTGCAAAATGGGAGAGTGTTGTGCTTATGTTATATTTATAAGCACATACAACTTGTAGTGTAATAATTATATGAAAAATATCTTGTACACTTGCCCAATTTTGTCAAAATAATCGGCCACCTCCTCTATACTATGAGAAAAAATTTTAATCCTTATCTTATACACCTCATGATATTTCTTATCCCTTAATGCAACTTGTATATTAGTTGTCATTTAACTAATTAAACATGTATATATTAATGTGTGTGTGTGTCGCCAACTATGTATAGACTAGGATTAATTTATTTGTTTAATTACTATAATATATATTTTATTATGCTATATAATTAATTTATAAATTTATGGCATAATTATCAAGAGTAAAATGAATTAATCACATAATGTCACATTTGTGACATTCTCGGCTATGCTTAGTTAAATAGGATAAATTTCTATTATTTTTATAATATATACTATATTATTACCATATTATAATTATAGTATAAAGTTTCTTTAGAAAAGTCAAATATTTCAACTCCACACACGGCACTATTATATAGTATGAAATTAAGAATTTTTCAACCTATTTTTCCAACATTTCGCTCCTACAATAAATGAGCATGAGATGATTTGTTTTATTAGCTAATTAATACTACTTTACACCTAATACAAGATAGGATACAACTCATTACTCTCATTAATTGTTGGATGATATTTAATACATAAAATCGTGCTAAAAGCCTCTAATTTTCGCCACTTTCATGCAAGTGTGCACCCACACTTGTGCAACTTGTATTACACCTCATTTAGTCCTTTATGACATCATAATAATATAATAATTATCATATATCATTAATTAGATAAGAATAAAATATTAAATCATACTTAAGATCTCATATTTTGAAAATTGCTAAGGTAATTCAAATATTTTATTTTCTTGTATAAAATAGCTACTACATATTTATGTGACATATTATATGCCTTAGATAATAATTTTAATCATAGGAAAGCATTTAAAATAATTTAGGTCTTAAAATCCTAATTTAAATGCTTAGGGTTTTCAAACCCATAAAATAAGGTACATTGCATTCTTAAATTTTCTAGCATTATTTTATGATAAATAATGCCCTTATATAATAATATAATTATAGGAATTTAAATTTTATAATTCCGAGATCATATGCTAAAGTTATCGCATTATTCTAAACGTGAGCGTTTGAAACGTCTCTAAATTCTCATAGCTTAATTATCTCCAAAATGTTCAAAATAAAGTTTGTTACAACTTTATTTATTCCTATAATAATAGAATTTCAAATTGCTTAACTCGCTAATAATATCAGAAGACGAAACGCCGAATTCATTCAACGTTAGAAAATTACGTTCGAAGGAATATTGAAAATTATATTCCTTAATTCACTAAGGCTCCGTGAATCTCATACAGAAATTATCCAATTATGCTTGGTCAAATTCAAGAGTTGACTAATTAAGATTTTAATTATTGAATTAATAATGCTAATTACGTAATTAATTATCGTAATCTAGTACTTAAAATTACGGGATATTACATTCTACCCCCCTTAAAAAAAAATTCGTCCTCGAAATTTGCATACCTCAAAAGAGTTCGGGGTATCGTTCTTTCATGGCGTCCTCGAGTTCCCACGTAGCTTCTTCCTGTCCGTGGTGCCTCCATAGGACTTTCACTATTGGAATTGATTTATTTCGCAATTGTTGAACCTTATGGTCCAAAATAGCCACAGGTTTCTCTTCATAGCTCATATCAGGATTCAAGACCACGTCATCATGGTGTATTACGTGTTTCGGGTCATACACGTACTTCCTCAGTTGAGACACGTGAAACACATTATGAACATTACCCAAGCTTGGTGGTAACGCTAATCTATAGGCCATGTGGCCTATTTTCTCAAGGATCTCGTAAGGTCCTATAAATCGTGGTTTCAACTTTCCCTTTACCCCAAATCTTACAATGCCTTTGGACGGAGAGGTTTTAAGGAAAACCTTGTCTCCACATTCAAATTCTAGCTCGGATCTACGAGTATCGGCATATGATTTCGCCATCCCGAGCTTCTTTTATTCTTTGTCTTATCTCGACGACAATTTCAATCATTTCCTCGATCGTATCGGGCCTAAGATTTTCTTTCACCAACTTCATCCCGGTAAAGTGGTGATCGACATTTTCTTCCATACAACGCTCATATGGGGCCATGTTGATTGTCGCCGATAACTATTATTGTGGCGAACTCAATAAGTGGTAAAACTTGTTCCCAAGTTGCGCCCGATCCAATACTACCGTTCTCAACATATCCTCTAGCGTTTGGATCGTTCGTTACGATTGGCGTGCCGTACGTGGATGAAAAGTTGTCTTTGAAATTCACTTGCTCCCAATTCCTTTTGTAAGCTTACCCAAAATCTCGAGGTAAACTTCAATCTCTATCAAGTGATAGATTTCGGTATTCCATGCGACGTACAATTTCCTTCACATATAGTGAGCTAACTTGCCGGACCCATAGGTGATTCGTATTGGTAGGAAATGAGCACACTTTGTAAGGCGATCCACTACTACCCATATAGCAGTGTTACCCTTTTGTGACTTTGGTAAACCCGTTACAAAATCCATAGCTATGTCGTCCCATTTCCATTCGGGTATCTCCAAAGGTTGCAGCTTTCCATATGGCCTTTGATGTAACGCCTTTACTTGTTGACAAGTAAGACAATGTTCATTTAACGAGGCTATATCTCTTCATTCCTTCCCACCGTAACTTTCCTCGTAGGTCTTGGTACATCTTGGTACTGCCTGGATGGGCGGTATAAGGAGTATCATGAGCTTCACTCATGATTTCATTTCTAAGCTCGTCATTGTTTGGAATACATAGCCTTTCCTCAAACAATATAGCGTTATCACCGCTTCCTGAAACCTTCTCATTCTCCCTTTCTCACTTTAGCCCTTATCTTTCTAGTTCCTCATCCTTTCTTTGTTCTTCTATGATTTTATTCCTTAAATCGGACATCATAGTAAGTGTAGCAACATTATCCACGATTGTCCTTGGTGGTTCGACTATCTCTATTGACATTTTCTCAAACTCTTCGATGAGTTTTCCTTCCGTTGTCAAGAGACATCCAAGTTTTGATTGACCTTTACGACTCAAGGCATCAGCCACTACATTAGCTTTTCCAGGATGATAGTTTATGCCACAATCGTAGTCTTTTACTAATTCGAGCCATCTCCTTTGTCTCATGTTCAGATCCTTTTGCTCGAAAAAGTATTTTAAACTTTGTGGTCAAGAAGATTTCACATCTTACTCCATAAAGATGATGTCTCCAAATCTTTAATCGTGAACCACACCGCAATTCAAGTCATGAGTCGGGTAGTTCAACTCATGTGGTCTAAGTTGTCGTGATGCGTAAGCTATTACCTTCCTTCTTGCATCAATACACAACCAAGTCCATTTTTGGAAGCATCGGTATAGATAACATACTCCTTGTTCGAATCTGGGACAGCTAATACCGGTGCACTAGTCAGTTTCTCTTTTAACGTTTGGAAACTCGCCTCACACTCATCAGTCCATGTGAATTTGATCCCCTTTCGGAGTAGCTGCGTCATTGGTCTTGCTATCTTGGAGAATCCTTCAATGAATCTCCTATAGTAGCCAGCTAATCCTAGGAAACTCCGGATTTCGTTTTGAGTGGTCGGCGCTTTCCATCCTTGCACAGCCTCGACCTTTGCCGGATCAACTTTTATTCCTTCCGCTGACACAATGTGTCCAAGGAATATCACTTCTTTAAGCCAGAATTCACACTTGCTGAATTTAGCATAAAGTTGTTCGGCTCGTAGGGTCTGTAACACTGTTCTCAAGTGTTCTTTATGTTCCTTCTCGTCCTTTGAATAGATGAGAATATCATCTATAAAGACTAAGACAAACTTATCCAAGTATGGATGGAACACTCTGTTCATAAGATCCATGAACACGGCAGGTGCGTTAGTTAGTCCGAACGGCACTACTACAAACTCGTAGTGGCCATACCTTGTTCGGAATGCCGTCTTTGATATATCCTCCGGTCGTACCTTAAGTTGATGGTAGCCTGACTTAAGATCGATTTTCGAGAATACGCTTGCACCTCTCAATTGGTCGAACAAATCGTCTATCCTTGGTAGCGGATATTTGTTCTTAAGCGTCAATTTGTTTAATTCTCGGTAATCGATGCACATTCTTAACGAACCATCCTTTTTCTTGACAAATAGGACAGGTGCTCCCCATGGTGAAACACTTGGCCTTATAAAACCCAAGTCCAATAACTCTTGAATTTGGATCTTCAACTCTTGAGTTCCTGGGTGCCATCTCAGAAGCGCTTTGATCTCGGAGCCGATCCGGCCCAAATCAATTGTGAATTCTAGTTGCGTCTGCAGGGTAGTCTGGTAATGTCTCGGGAAAACGCCTGCGAAATTCCCGAACAATTTCCACGTCTTCGACCCTTACTTCCGTCTTTTCTCTCCATTTAGATACACAAGGAATGCTTGACATTCCTTCTTGTTCATCATTCTCCGAGCTTGGAGTGCGGATATCATTGGGATTTTCTTTCCATACTAATCCCATAGAAATTCGTAGCTTCTTTTCCCGGTGGTTGCATCGAAATTCTTCTCTCCTTGCATAAGATCGTGGAATGGTTTTCGGCCAACCAATCCATCCCTAGAATTATATCTACATCTCCCATAGGTATTACGTTCAAGTTATTTGCTAGAACCTTAATTGAGCCTAAGTTCAATTCTAAGTTCGAGCAAGCCTGTGTAACGGTCATAATACCTCCTATAGGTGATGAGATTCTCATTTCCTGATTCGTTTCCTCAGGGTTAAGTTCTAACATATCAACGCATGCTTTTGAAATGAAAGAATCAAGCAACCACGAATGTCGAGCAGTATAATAGGTATATTGCAAAGTAATCCCATACCCGCTAGGTTACCTTGATCTCGCTCGCTCGACGCCTATGTAGCGCATAGGCTCGCCCTCGAGCTGGTTGCGACGGCGAGGTGCTTGCCTCTGCTGATTCTGTTGTTCTTTGCCTTGATTCTTCTTTGTCTTTGTGGGCTTTGTCATTCTTTATTCTTTATTCTTCTTTATTCTTTGGGGTTGATCTTGAATCGCCCTTAACGGTTGGGTAGGGCTGCTTGATTCGGCCTTCCCATGGTTATCTGGTGGATCCTGGGGCATTCATTTGCATAGTGGCCCTCACGCCACACTTATAGCAATGGGATTCTAGCCATACATACCCCGTGTGCCTTTTGTTGCATTTTGGGCATGCATTTGAATCCTTACTATCTCTTGGGTAGGTGGAGTAAATCTGGGTCTCCTCAACCTTGCCCTTGTGGAGCCATGTTATTCGCCATGGCCTCTTGTTGTTGTTGTGAATCCTCCTGGTTGAGGTTGTTGTTATTGGGACCTCCTTCCCATTTACGCTTTCCTTTGTCACCGACGTTTTGTGACCGGGTCGGTGTAGATTTCTCTGCATTGCCGCTCTATGTCTAATGCCCTACTAAGAGCCTCCGCGATAAGTTAAGTCGCCGTGACACGCCAAATGACATCCTTATCTCGTGTCTCGACCCCGCTTGAATTTTTCCCGACATTTTCATGTCGGTGTTCACTATATCCGGGCGTATCTAGACATATCGCGAGCATCGGTCGTACTCGGTGACCGACATCTTACCCCGCTTAGGGTGAAAAATTCAATCTCCTTTTGTTCCGATAGCTTTGGGAATGTACTTATCATACATTTCCATCTTGAAGTCGTCCTGTAAAGTATTCCATTTGTTCTGGGTCGGTGTCTTTCTCCTCGCTTCCCACCGTAAGTCACCGGTCCGGTGAGTTGAAAAGTTACGCAAGATAACCTTTCTTGCGTAGTGCAAGGAAGTCAAAATTGCTCAATAGCCCCGACCCACTGCTCGGCATCCTCGTGGCTTCCTTTACCATTGAAGGAGGCGGGTTACGCCTTAAAAGAGTTCTTCTACTTTACGATCGGCGGAGGTGGGCGCGCGGGATCTCCTCACTTTCGCCGTGGTATCCTGCCTCTACCCCCGCCTCTTCCTCTTCCCGCCTCTCACTTCCCCGAGGTGCACGTCTGGGCGGCATACATTAATAAAACGTAATTAGTATTTGAATAACGCTCATTGCGGTTGAATATCGTAACATCTTTATAAAATCGTATCATAAAACAACTTAAGTAGTCATCATTCTTTTCGCACAACTTGATGTTCATAAAACCCATTCTTGGGTCATCATCATATATATATGGAAAACTTTGCCTCAAGGACTATTACATACAAGTCATTAAAGCAAAAGGAAACTAAGTACACATCGTACTACGTATACTATTGTCAACTATATACTAGTTATAAGGCATCTCAAAATACTATGCTTCTATAACTTTGTTAACATCACTACTACATACTACCTATTACATACTACTAGTACACTAATATCCGTTTTGTCCATGTTTACGCTCACGTCCCCATGGTTCTCCTGCAGTTTCGCCTCGCTTGATCCTCTTTGGTCCTCCTCTTATACGGGTCCTCTTGGATTCCTCCTCCGAGCTTTCCTCTCGAGCACGCCTACGTGACGGTCCAGCCCTCTCATCCCCTATGGCATACACATCGCGCATAGAACATAACCTTCTTGATGGCGTATGCTTCCATGTATGTCCTCTCGTGATTGGGTGCCGTCATTGGTGGTGAACTGGTGGTCCCGGTCGCGTCGGATGTCCGAACGTCATAGGTGGAAGAAGCGGCACTCCCAATGACACTGGTCGCGATGCCCTCGTCACATGCTCGGGTTGATCCCACCTCCTTGAACCTCGGCACTGCAGGTTGACCACCGAGGAACCTCCGTATATAACCATTCGGTGTGTCGTCCCGCCAAGTATACTCCTTGGTGGCGGATAGGGCCTCTTGGTGCAGCCCTATATCTGTTGTGACATATATGAGATGGCCGACAAACCTCGGCAAATCTCCAATCAGTCATAGTCAATGCTCGCACGATAGATATAGTCGCCCGATATTTCTCTTGCGTAATCTTCCCAATCAACGGCAAACGAGTTAGTAACCGCTTGATGCCGTCATATCCTGTCACACCGCACTCATGCGCCCATCCATAATCGTAGATAGCTCATCAGAACTCTCTGATCGTCGCCCCAACCCATACCGTAAGTACGATAGCTTGAAGTACTTCTCTGGTGTAACCTCGGCATCATCCTTCGCGGTGAGTAATAATAACGACCGCCATCTATCACGGATAATACTAGCGTAAGTCAATCTATATCGATAAGCGGATAAAGAATAGAATATATCTCATTAGCGGATAAAGCAAACACATCTCGATAAGCGGATAAATGTTTACATCAAAGATCCTATGTTCATTCTACATCATAATTATACTTATGGAATTTCTACTTTCAACTTCTTAAGTTCTCTATTTTCAGCAAAACATTCAGTCTAACTTCAACTGTTCCTCACGAATTCTGGAGAAGGATTCAGGATTTCTGTCCTTCATATGAACTTAAGTTCGTTGAGATAAGAGTATGTGGCGAAAACCGTTTGCAAAAGGATTTCAAACGAATGAGAACGGGTCAAACAAAACACTGCGCAGTGCAGTTTTCTGCTGCTGATTGTCGCCGAAATCACTTCCTCCGGACAATTGTGAGCTCGTGCCCGCTTCGCACGAGATTTTCATCAAAATTTGTTTAGCTTTCTCTGGTCCTTATCGAACTCATCGCCTTGCACCTTTGATCCTTTTCTTGCTTTGTCGACTTTTCGTTGAAAACTTGAGTTCGTTTCCAATCGACTTTTCATTTGTTCGTAAATCAACATCTCGCTATTGTTCTCGCAAAAGGGATCAAGCTCCTAGAATTCATACTTCTATGTTCAAGAGGTGAGCATGCTTCTTAGAGAATCTATGTTCTTGTGGAATAACATACCCATTTTAAAATTAACGATAAAACTTTGAATAAATATTTCAAAATCATAACATAATTTCTGCATTCATGCTTTCAGTAAGCTAAGCATCACTTTTGACATTATCATGTCAATTATTTTTCATTCTTCGTAAACTTGGTCTCATTTCACTGATAAATTTCTTATCATAAAACTTTTGACATAAAATTATCAACTTTTCTCATAACACTGAAAAATTCTTTTTGGAATACGTTCCAAAACTTTCATCACTTTCATTGTTTTCAAAATGTGAATTCAATCTCATTTTCAAAATTTCAAGTTCACTGCTTCAACTTTCAACTTTCAATATCAAACCGAGAAAACAATTTACCTCTTTTCCGGTTGAGCTTGATGTGATGGAGTGTTGAGCATAGTCGGTGATTTAGAAGTCTAGTGACTCAATCTAGACTTAACTTTTGAAAGAAGGTTTTAGGTTCAAAGGACAACTCGCTCGATATTAATCGTGATGACCGCCTTTCCAAAGTACGGATTAGACGGGTGTCATCAACTAAGGTGAATTAAGAACATAATGACCATCAAACCTTCAAGACGTCAAACTTTATAGATAAACACACAACGGTTTCATACAAACTAGACCAATGCACCATCAACAAAAGGATTCAACCGATCCGGAGGTAACGTAAGTAATATCAAAAATATAATAAAGTGTTTTGAACAATGAAAAGCATGTGAATGCATATATGACGATATACATTCAAGGTGAACTATTAGCAACAAAAACTCCGATCGCTTCAACACTTGTCCATCCATTGACTCGAACCGCACATTTAAAACAAACATGCAGTGGCTAAGTACAAGATTGCACTTAGTGGACTCACGCCAAAATCATTTCATAAAATTACATCGCCCATACGTATAACACGAGGATTTTAGTTGAAATAACTCGTGAATACCAAAATACTTTATCATTTCTCAAAAGTTTCGCTGCAGCAGCATTTTCATTACGTATGATCCGTACCATTCACATAATTATTCATAATCGATCTCATAAACCGATCTCACGTCTCAGAAGTAGGCCTTCACCGACGCCGTGATCGGCGAAGATGTTGCTAACGGCTCCCAATCACATAGTCGTGATTTCGTGATCGACTACGATCCACGACCGCCGATGATGTTGCTAACGGCTCACAAATACAAAACGGTGTACACGTTAATCTTAGCTGTGAATTACGATCCGACTAAGATCCGATATCGATTTAAAATTGGGAGCGACCCAATAAGCGATTCACATACATCGTTGGCTCGCCCAACAACATGATAGGATCCATACGTTAAAACATAAATATTTTGGGCATGTAATTGAATAATGTTCATAATCATTTCTCAACCGAAAGCTTGTAAATAAATACTTTCAAGAAAGCATCGTAAATAAAGGGTTTTGAGTAAAGCCCACCTCAGACACGTAGATCTTTATACTATGGTCTCTTTCCACGCCAACGCCCATCCACGTATCACCTTAACGTAAGAATTATATTTAGTATGTCGGTTACGCTCGATAGAGACGAACATAGTCTATAACGTTCTCACGATCAAATAAGGCTAACGTCGGACTTAATTTGACGCTTCCTAATCGATTGATGTCGATTATGAAATTTCTTAACATAAAAAGGGTATTCTACCTTTTAGTATATAATGACGTTTTAATGTACTTACGTAACGTAAGTAGCATTATTACTAAACGCATTCACGTCACATTGATCACGCATTATCGACTATGCGTCCGCTGACCTTGGTCAACGATTTTGGTCAACTATTTGACCAAGTCAATCAAAAGTCAACAATTTTGACTTTGGTCAACGAAAAGTCAACATTTTGACTTTTCAACTATTTATGAAATTCTTATCATTTTATGTGCAATTCTTGTTCCAAAATTCTTATAAAATCATACTATGTCTAAAACATTATTTTAGATCATATTATGTTATTATTCTTGATAAAATAAATTTATAACATTAATGCACATAATATAAAGTTTTGGTCACTATTAATTAAATAGCTTGATCAGTGTAATAATTTTATAAATTCACATGTCACACTATTTTATCATGTGATTAATAATATGTAATTACCTTAGTCAAATAAAATTTATACACCTTAGTATTATATACTAATGTTTTCGGTTTTTCATAATAAACCCATCAAATGATTTTTAAAATTCCAATAAATTCATAAATCAATTAATCACCTCAATTATGCTTACTACAACATAATTGTTATTTATTATGACTTATTGAATAAAATTTACCTAAGTCACTTTCTAAATTTTCGACTTAGGTCAAATAATTCTTTATAAATTTCAATAAATTCTCACAACCATATATTATGATTCTACACACTGATATGCTATTATATCACTTAAACATGAATTATATCACAACACTTTATCATTTATATATATTTTCGGTATTAATTAATATATAAGCTATAGTTTTCCAAAATTCTAAATAAATTCATATAAGCATAATTAATACCTAGATCATGATTTCATACTTAAATCAACAATTAAAATTAAAATCAACAACATATATAACCTCTAAGTTTTCGGTCCCAACATTAAATTTAATAGCATGCTTAATTTCATGATATAATTAATATACATGCTTAGTAACATCATATAAACATAATATCTAAACATTTTAGCATATGATTCAAAATTTTGAAAATCATATATATAAACTAAGATCATATCTTAAAATTTAAGCAGACTAAATTAGAAAATTCTAGCACGTAATCGAAGCTCGTAAAATTTCTAACCTTTAATCGGTTTTGATTTTGATCGGCAACGCTTATATGATCTAAGTTTGGGATTAAATATGATGAACACTCTCCAATTCCTCCTCACTATATTTTCGGTCCTAAGGGTGCAAAATGGGAGAGTGTTGTGCTTATGTTATATTTATAAGCACATACAACTTGTAGTGTAATAATTATATGAAAATATCTTGTACACTTGCCCAATTTTGTCAAAATAATCGCCACCTCCTCTATACTATGAGACAAAATTTTAATCCTTATCTTATACACCTCATGATATTTCTTATCCCTTAATGCAACTTGTATATTAGTTGTCATTTAACTAATTAAACATGTATATATTAATGTGTGTGTGTGTCGCCAACTATGTATAGACTAGGATTAGTTTATTTGTTTAATTACTATATTATATATTTTATTATACTATATAATTAATTTATAAATTTATGGCATAATTATCAAGAGAAAAATGAATTAATCACATAATGTCACATTTGTGACATTCTCGGCTATGCTTAGTTAAATAGGATAAATTTCTATTATTTTTATAATATATACTATATTATTACCATATTATAATTATAGTATAAAGTTTCTTTAGAAAAGTCAAATATTTCAACTCCACACATGGCACTATTATATAGTATGAAATTAAGAATTTTTCAACCTATTTTTCCAACATTTCGGCTCCTACAATAAATGAGCATGAGATGATTTGTTTTATTAGCTAATTAATACTACTTTACACCTAATACAAGATAGGATACAACTCATTACTCTCATTAATTGTTGGATGATATTTAATACATAAAATCATGCTAAAAGCCTCTAATTTTCGCCACTTTCATGCAAGTGTGCACCCACACTTGTGCAACTTGTATTACACCTCATTTAGTCCTTTATGACATCATAATAATATAATAATTATCATATATCATTAATTAGATAAGAATAAAATATTAAATCATACTTAAGATCTCATATTTTCGAAAATTGCTAAGGTAATTCAAATATTTTATTTTCTTGTATAAAATAGCTACTACATATTTATGTGACATATTATATGCCTTAGATAATAATTTTAATCATAGGAAAGCATTTAAAATAATTTAGGTCTTAAAAATCCTAATTTAAATGCTTAGGGTTTTCGAAACCCATAAAATAAGGTACATTGCATTCTTAAATTTTCTAGCATTATTTTATGATAAATAATGCCCTTATATAATAATATAATTATAGGAATTTAAATTTTATAATTCCGAGATCATATGCTAAAGTTATCGCATTATTCTAAACGTAGACGCTGAAACGTCTCTAAATTCTCATAGCTTAATTATCTCCAAAATGTTCAAAATAAAGTTTGTTACAACTTTATTTATTCCTATAATAATAGGAATTTCGAAATTAAGCTTAATCGCTTAATAATCAGAAGACGAACGCCGAATTCATTCAACGTTAGAAAATTACGTTCGAAGGAATATTGAAAATTATATTCCTTAATTCACTAAGGCTCCGTGAATCTCATACAGAAATTATCCAATTATGCTTGGTCAAAATCAAGAGTTGACTAATTAAGATTTTAATTATTGAATTAATAATGCTAATTACGTAATTAATTATCGTAATCTAGTACTTAAAATTACGGGATATTACATCTACATTCTATGGCTCCGAATTTTTTTGGAAAAATCATCAAACAATTTTCAAAATTCCCCATTAATTTACACAATATATAATCATCATCACATATCAATAGTATATCATAATATTCAACAAATACAAATCATACTTCAATATATCAATTACTTGTGATTCTCGAAAATTTCCAAACATGAACAAAATATTTTCTAAAAATCTAATAAATTCATGTAACACTTTATTAGAGCTCTACATCAACAATATGCTATAACATCATTCATACATGATTTATACATCAACATATGGTCTCCTATTATTTTCGTTAATTTCATATAATATATATATGCTTTCCAAAAATTCTAAATAAATTACTATAAGCTTAATTATTACCATATATCCTTAATCCATCAACATATGATCATTATAAGTTTTCGGTCATTACAAGTAAATTCATAGCATGCTTAACTATGTAATTAAATCATAACATATGATCATATTCATCATAATAAACATTATTAATAAACAATTAAACATTATAACAATATTTCTCATATTTTATCATTAATCAACATAAGCATATCATAAGATCAAACGGTTGAAATTCAAAAATCTTGACGTATATAAAAAGCTCGTTCGATTCCTAACCTTTTAATCGGCGTCGATTTTTCACGGCAAAGGTTTTCTATCCTAAGATTTGTGTAAGAAATGAAGAACACCTCTCTTTTTTTCTTTCTAGCTCACGGTAATGAGAGATAGGGAAAAGAGATGATGTTTTGTTTGTAATATCTTATCACTATTGTTAAAACTTAAAGGAATAAAATAATTAATACACTAATTTCATCCCCTACACCCTTCGGTCATCACATAACAATTCAAGATAAATTTTCTTTGACTCACTTACTACCTTAATACATCACCTTATCACCCTAGTAAATAACCATCACCATCATCAATTAATGAAACAAAAATCCTTCACCTTTTTTTTCCACCAAATTGTATCGGCCACCTCAATGCTACAAAGGATGATTTTTATATTTTAGTCTTATACTAACACACAAAGATCAACACACATTAATACATCCAAGCCATCAAAATCAAAGAGTTTTACTTTTTCTTCTTACCTCAATTGTCAACATTTTCGGTCATCACAAAGCCAACACACCTTCAACTTGATCCTCTCATTAAATATCTTGTCTTATGCATAAAAATATCCTACTATCATATTAACTATATATCATGACAAAAGATAGAAAATTTTATTCATTTACACCTACTATTACAACATAATCGGCACTTATATAGTGTAGGTGTCACACATTTTATTTTCTTGCAATTAATAGCTATATGACATAATATAAGTCCTAAATGATAAATTAAATCATAGGAAAATAATTAAAAATTATTCCATGTCACAACCCTAATTTTCGAAACCCTAATTTCGAAAATTAGCTCATTTTATTCAATCTTTATTCCTTAATTCTCTAGCATTATTTTAATGAAGAATAATGCTCTTATTACATAAAATAATCATAGGAATTTAAATAATATAATTCCTTAGTCATTAGACTAAGTTTTCGAATCGTCTCTAAATGATGACGTTGAAACGTCTCAAAACGTTAATATCGAATCATCTCTAAAAAGTTCATAATAAAGTCGTAATCACTTTATTTATTCATTTCGTTAATAAGGAATTTTAATTCTAAGCTTCGTTGCTTAGAAAAATAACGTATTACTAACTATCGATATTTAATCGACGTTAGAATAATACTTTCGAATGAATAGTATAAACTATATTCCTTAGTTCACTAATCATTAGTGATATATAAAAAATCACTTGTATCATAGATAGTCGAAATCAAAATTCGATAAGTTACTAATTCAATTATCGAGATGAAACTCTAATTTACGATTTTTATTATCGTAATTAAGCTTTAAAACTTCAGGATATTACATTCTACCCTCCTTCAAAGAAATTTCATCCCGAAATTTGCATACCTTAGAAAAGTTTGGGGTATCGTTCTTTCATGGCATCCTCAAGCTCCCACGTGGCCCCCTCTTGTCCATGGTGTCTCCACAGCACTTTCACTAGAGATATGGACTTGTTTCTTAATTGTTGAACCTTACGATCTAAAATAGCCGTAGGTTCTTCTTCATAACTCATATCTGGGTTGAGGATCACGTCGTCATGATGGATCACGTGTTTTGGATCATACACGTACTTTCTTAATTGTGACACGTGAAAAACATTATGTACATTTCCCAAACTTGGCAGAAGAGCCAATCTATATAGGTAACTGGGTCTATTCTCTCTAGGATCTTGTAAGGTCCTATAAAACGTGGTCTCAATTTGCCTTTTACTCCAAATAGGAACAATTTATTCAAGCTTTATTCCTTAATTCCTCTAGCATTATTTTCCTTAATTCCTCTAGCATTATTTTAATGAAGGATTATATAAAAATAATGCTCTTTCACATAAAATAATCATAGGAATTTAAATATTATAATTCCATGATCGTTCGACTAAGTTTTCGATTCATCTTCAAACGCCGACGTTCTAATCGTCTCAATATATTGCTAATCGAATTATCTCTAAATTGTTCGTAATAAAATCGTAGTCACATTATTCATTCTTCATTAATAAAGAATTTAATTTCTAAGCTTCGTTACTTAGAAATAACATAAGACCAACTATCGAAATTTAATCGACGTTAGAATATTACTTTCGAAGGAATAATATAAACTATATTCCTTAATTCACTAATCATTAGTGAATATGATCTTAAAATCCTCGTATCATGGCTAGTCGAAATCGAGCTTCGATAAATTACTATTTCAATCATTGAAACTAAACCCTAATTTACGATTTTTATTATCGTAATTTAGCTTTAAAACTTCGGGATATTACACTCTTGAACCAATCCTTCGACTGGTTGTGCAGAGAAAATCCGAACATGTGCATCCGGATCGTATCCTGTGGCACCCCACTCTGCTTGATGGTGTCACATATATCCAAGTATGTCTCCAGATGAGCATTTGGATCTTCTGTCACTCCTCCCTCGAATTGCTCTCCTTGCAACATGCTGATCGGGGCGGTTTCAGCTCGAAATTGTTCTCATTCTCTTCAGGGCCCCATCCACCTCCTTGGAACTGCTCAGTTGGTGGTCGGTACATGTAGTTCAGAGGTTTCGTGTCTACAGCAGGGAGGAGTCCCATGTACATCATCTGGAGCTGCATTTCAGTAAACTCTGCTAGAAGACGTGCAGCATGCTCGGGAGGTATGGCCCCGTTGTTCGGATTTGCTGCCATCTCTTGCAGTTTTCTTTCTCGTGTCCTTCTTCTTTGGGTATTTTCGAGCTCGGGGTCTAAATGTTGTTCAGGTTGTCCCCGAGATCTTGTGATCATATACTACCTGGAGAAAAAGGGAGAACTTAGCTCTGGCAAGTAAAACAAATAAAATAAAAATACAACTTGAATTAATATTTTCAAATCGTCAAGTTATTCCTATATAATCTAAACAATCTTGGCAACGGCGCCAAAATTTGATCACACTATTTTCTAACACGAAAACGTGCAAGTAGATAGGAAAGTCGAGTATCATATCCACATGGATTGTAACGCTAAAACACAGAAGCTAACTCAACAATCCTTCATCATTATCCAAGTAATGAATTTGGTTTTGGAAAGATTTGGGACTTCGAATATTAAATTCAAAGTCAAGAGTAACAAAGCAAATAAAACAAAAGCAATAAATATCTAAAAGATAATTAAACTAAAAGACTATCCATAGGGATGTATTAATCCTACTCACAGCGTGTGTTTATCCTGCTTCCTATTAACCAATTTTAATCCAGCCAAGATGGAAGATCACATATGTAACCAACAATTTTAGTTACGACAATTGTGGTAGTGGATTACTAATTTCCCAATAACTGTTACGTCTCTAGGTGAAAATTAGCAACTCCAAAAAGATCACAAAGAATATGCTTCCTACGAATGTTCTCATCTTAGCTATGACTCAAGGTTTATCTGTATTGTGCATTCAAGATCGATTGACAATTAATATTCAACTGGCAACTAGATATGCATCAAGATTGATCAAAAATTAACACATAATATTTAGCATCAAGAATCACAAATCAATGCCTCGAAGGTAAATAGCAACAACAAGAATAACCACACGTGTGATAGAATCATACAAACCCTAGGATTAGAACAGAATTTAGCTAGACATAATAATGGAAATAAAATACGAATGAATCATAAAAATAAGAATTGAATAGATTAAACCCGTAATGTAGCCTCTGAAGAACAATCTAGGGTTTGAATCCAAACCCGAGTGGTAAACGGATAAAATCTGAATTCCTTCGGACGAAATTGTTCCAAAGCGATTGCAAAGCGTTATTGTAGTGTAGAACAACGATAAACTAAAGTCTAGATGAATAATAATCAAAGCTAGAATGAAAGAAAGACAAAATATTCTAAAAACTGAGTAAAAACGTGTGTAGAGCGAGTTGGAGGTGCATGCACAAGTCTAGGGATATATATAGGCAATGGGCTGAAACCCTAATTCGTACCAAGCCATCGCGCCTAGAGGTAGGTAGCTCGGTCGCTAGCTGTGTGATAGTAGGTTTCTTCGATGAGCTCGCGGCTAGGTTTACGGCAGCGTGGTTTTGCCTCGTGGCCGAGCTAGCGGTCACTAGCTCGGTCGCTAGTCTTCAGACAATACCTTTTTTGGAGATTCTCGCGGGCAGGCTCGCGATCGTTGGCTTTGCCTAGCGGCCGGCCTAGCGGTCGCTAGGTCGGTCGCTAGTTTTACTCCAGCATGTTTTCGCCCGAGCTCGCGGCCGAGCTAACGACCGCTAGGGTGGCCGCTAGCCTCTGTTCCTTTCCGTCTTTGGTGCGTGCTTCACTTCGTGATTCGATTATATCTTAAGAGCCTACAAAACACCAAAGAGGAACCAAGAGCAGTATCTTCCAAAAATAGCTAAAAGCATTAAATCAACAATATAAACGCACTTAAACCGATCTAAAATCATCTTAATATATCATTAATAAACGAGTAAAAAGTGCGTTTATCAGTTGACCATCACTTTGACTTGTTATGGGTGAGGGTTACATGAGATAACCAAATATTCTCCGTATCTTGGTTGGTGGCAGTGCTTGTATGTCATGCTAGTTACTTGTATCAAGTCATCGTATCTGTTTAGAATGATGACGTCCCCTTAAGGAGCTCAAAAGGTTTATTGTACTAAACCCTGCAGGTTGAGTTATCTCAAGTACAATAATAAGGTTGAGTACTACTACTTAAGGAATTAAAGAGATTAATTATTTTAAGCAGTCAGAACGCTATAAATAATTAATGGACATGCGATATCTTAAATATGGAGATTCGTGAAGTCTAAGTGAAAGCCCAACTCAACTTCGGAAATAAAGGGGTAAGTCTGCATTTATTTTCTAGTGGCATGAATAAATATTTATGAATTAATTTATGTTTTGGTGAACATAAGATAATTAATTCATTTGAGATCCATCTTTATTCCTTGCATTTGATCCCTGAGCTGGCCCATCAAGGCCTGGAGCTGCAAGAATTTCATCCACCACATAGTAGAATTCCACTGGGACTCTGTTCTGATTCTCTATTATCTGAGGAGATATGATTGTATTTATTAGGTATGCAGAGATCCTATCCTAATAGGTTTCTAGGGTTGCATTATAAATACAAGGTGAGAGAAAATCAGAATATACTATTCCATATAGTAAGATTCTCTAAAACCTTGAGGTGTGGAAGAAGGCGAAATTTGCAGTATTCTCCATAGAGTGCTCTCACTCAGCATTGGAGTTTTGGCAAACGGGATACAGTCGATAAGATCGAAGCACGAGTCTTGATCCTCTTTTTGTCCAACAAATTCCCATGTAAACATGAGAAAACACCAACGTGTTGCAATAATTATATAGGTACATGCTAGGTATATGATCAATGTATGGTGAATTAAACATCCAAGATAGATCCTCGGGAGAGGGTTAAAATCATATTTCCCTACAATTGGTATCAGAGCCTGGGATCAGTATCTTGGCTCTGTTGGATTAATTCACCTTTGATTATTATGTGCACAATTAATTAATTATGTATCCGTCATTCATCGTGGCTCCAATTTTTGTATTGTGATTTAGTCGGATTTCATTTTTCACCGCGAGAAAATCCGTGGTTAGATTAGATTTATTTTTGTAAATCTAATATGTAAAAAGAAGAACGAAGACGAAGAATACGAAGAATAAGACAGACGACAGAGTCCCATCGCACGGCGTGATGGGAGGCTCACCGAAAGCCGAACGCATCGCGCGAGGATGTGCTGATGACGACACGCTAGGCGCGCTCAGCGTTCGCAGAATATCGCTCGACAGCTGCACGCGAGCTTCGGCAGTAGGCGTTCGAACAACCTCGGTAGCTTCGGCAGGCTGGGTGACACCATGCGTGATGCATGGGTCGATGCTCGGTAGCCCGTCGCACAGCACGTGTTCCTCGGCAGCAGTCCTCGGTGATGTCGAGCTGGCATGCTGTCTCGGTAGCTTGCGGGCGGATGTCGATGATGCTGGGTGATGCGTGAAGGCTCGACGGGAGACGATGGGCGGCGGGGTGGCTGGGCACACTGTGGGCTATGCCCTAGCTCGCGGCCCAGCCATCTTAGGCCGACTCGGCCCATTTACGGCCCAGACCCATTTTTTGACCTAGATCCAGATTTTCGATCCGGCCCGACCCAATTCACTGTTCTGGCTATTTTTCGATTTTTCGCCCAAATCCAGTTTTGACGAGTCTGGTCCGTGTCTGCACGCAAGGCCCCTTTCGAGATTTTTAAAGATTTGTACTTTGCAAATTTATGTAATAAATTAGGCATGGAAGTACATGATCCACGAGTGGGCCGCGATACACGAATTTTATTTTATTTTTATCATTCAAAGCATGTCGTGAATGTTTAAATTATGCTGTAGCATGCTATGTATGTTTAATTACATAGATAAACATATAATATATTTTCGTGATTGGACGCGTATAGCAAGCAGGCTAGGTTTATCGTGTTTTGAAGCATGTTTTAGAATTCTGCGAGCATGTTTTACATGTTGAGTTCTACAGAAAGTATTCTAGGTGTTTTGCATGTTTTTGTTTTATTTTTCTTTGTTTGTTTTCGACGAATTGATTCCTTTTTGGTCATATTAGAATATCTTTTGTTGGAATCATATTCGTTTGGGTTTTGTGTATGCATGTTTTTGTTTTGTTTTTCTTTGTTTGTTTTTGATGAATTGATTCCTTTTTGGTCATATTAGAATATCTTTGTTGGAATCATATTCGTTTGAGTTTTGTGTGGGAAATGATTCGTTGAACATTTCTTGCTTGAAGAGCGCACCCAAGCACCGGACTCGGCGTAGCCGGCGCTGGGTGCGCAATGCGTCGCCTGCATCGAAGTGAAGAGCCGCGTCCGGCGCCTGATATGCGTCCGGCGCTTGGTACGCTCCCAAGAGCTGTCGCGTCCGACGCTTGGCGTGAGTCCAACGCTAGACGCCCTTGTGCACGAATCATCCCGAGAGCGCACGCGTTCGGCGCTGGGAGCATGAACCCGAAGACCACAGCGTCCGTGACATGCCCAGGTCCGGCGGGTGGTATATCAAGATCGCCCGAGACTCCGTGCGTCCGGCGCCGCATTGCGTCCGGCGCTCTGCCTTTAAGTGTTTTCATCCAGAGGCTCGACGAGTCCGGCGTCTCCTTGCGTCCGTATTGGTCGCTTATTTTTGACGCACGCGTCCGGTCTTTGGGCTCGCGTCCCGTGATGCGCGTTCTTTGAGGCCGCTATATATACGTTTTTAAACGCTGTAACCCTACTTTCACCTTCATTATTTTATTTTCCATCTTTTGTTCTTCTTACATTGCGGACGAGAGTTCTCTCTAGTTTTCAAGTAATTTTAGTATTGTTCTAGGGGTGTCTAACGGTTCGGTTTGGTTAATCGAACCGAATTTTCTGATTAATCAACCGAATTTCTCCGAAAAGTGGGCAAAACCGAACTGCTTTAAATTTTCTATAACCGAAACCGATCGGTTCAAGTGGTTCGGTTTTCGATAACCGAAAAACCGAATTAAAATTAATCAATAATAAAAAAAAAAAAATAATAAAAACAAATAAAATAATAATTAAAATAAATAAAATAATAATTAAAAGCGAAACTTATTAAAATAGATAAAATATTTAACAATAATTAATAAAGTAATAATTAAAATTGATTTTCATAATTTTAATTAATTAATTAGTAATTGAAATAATAATTAAAAATAAAAACGGTTTTCGGTTTTCGGTTCCGAACTGATTCGGTTATCGGTTAACCAATAACCGAATTTTTTCAACTCGAATCGAAACCGAACCGATAACCAAATTTATCGGTTTTGTTAACAATTTATCGGTTTCGGTTGATTCGGTTCTAACCGAAACCGAAAACCGTTTAGACACCCCTAATTGTTCCTTCTTTCTCGTGATTGTGATTCAAGAATTATTGTAAAGATTATTGGATTCGTACTCTGAAGTTTTATTATCAATTCCATCGTTCGATTTGTTCGTAAGTTTCTTCTATCGCTTTATTCCGTCCTTTCGTATTTCTTGATATTGGTTTCTACGTTGGGTTATGATTAATATTGATTTTTGTCTAAGTATGTAACAACCCGAAAAATGTAAAACTGTTATTAGTGATGTTTAAATCACTTATTTGTGGTTCTTAGACCTTAATTATGTTTAAGGTAACCAACTAAGCAATTAGAATCAATTCGAGATTGAAACCTAGAGAAATCAAAACTAGTGACTAGTCCTGGGATTAGGGTTTTCGAATACCGAACATAGAATGAAAGATCAAGAATGAATCTTGACAAAAGAATTTCATTTCTAGAATCCTCTCGCGAAAACATGTGAGAAGCCAAAGAATGAGAATTTTCGGGCATACTTGCCCGGTCAGTCTTAAAAGCACTATTTACGAGCCGGATCAACTTCCAGTCCGTGCCAACCATGATGATTCATGATAACAATTAAAATCATGAAGGGATATATTATTATGAATTTAGTAATTATAAGAATCAATTTCTGAAAGAAATTCCTGAAGAACTTAACCGAACGCTGGGAAAGATATACCGAAAAAACCCTAATCTGATCCAAACGATCCGAAACTCGCACCAAGGGTCTAAATCAATAAAATATGATTTATAAGACTCAAATTAATTATGAAAGCTCAAGATTTTAATAGAATTTTTGAAAGAGCATAATTTAATAGTCGAACGCTATTTTTCCGCGATAACTCGGAATTGACTTATCGGACGACGTCCGCACTTCATGAAATTTTTATAAACAATTAAATAAGTCATTTAAAGGCTATTTAATAAAATAAAACCTTAAGGTTCCGAGAAATCAATCGAAAGCGCGTTGAAACTTAAAGAGTCGGTATTAACACGCCAAAACGGGTAATTTGACCAATCCACCTCCAAACTACCACCAAGACCACCCCCAAATGGGTAATGACAGCCCTTAGGTCTGCCAATACAGTGAGCAACCGTCCCTTTGCAGCCCCATTTGCTTAGAACCAATTTCTCTCTCAATTTTCAAATTCTCTCTTCACTTTTCAAACCTTAAGCCTTTAATCTTCCATTCCAAACTTCTCCCACACTCAAATAATCTTTCTAAGACCATAGAAAGGTATTATTCATCATCCTCTTCCATCCTAATGGAGTGGAATTTTTGTTTGAATTTTTTTGGTTTAAAAACCCTAGTTTGCTCCTCATTTTTTTTCGTGACTTTAGAGCCACCAAATGCTCTCAAGCCATGAATGAAAAAATGCTTAGAATAATGTTCTAAGGCTACTGTAAAAATTTCAGAATTTTTGGAGCATGTTTGATATTTTTCAATTTATGCTTTATTTCTTTTTATATGTGATAAAGCATGCTTTTGTGAATATTATTTGATATTGTTGCTTGTTGATGTATTAGGAGCATGTAGAATAAATATGGTAATTTTCAGAATATTTTTGGAATTTTATTGTATTTTGATTTTATTTGTTGGAAAATAGTTGAGGTATAGTGTTTAATATATGATATGAACATCATATATTAATCTTGAAATTTTTGAAACACTACTCCTATTTTTCAAAAATGGGCAGAATATATTTAAGTATTTTTAAGTTATTGTTCGATTTTATTTGTTGAGAAATAGTTGAGATATAGTGTTTAATATATGATATGAATATCATATATTAATATTGAAATTTTTGAGACACTACTCCTATTTTCCTTTTAAATACCGAAAACTATATGTATATATCTAAGAATTTATTTGATTTCATTTGTTGAAAATGATAGGATATGTTATGTGTAGAAATAATATGAACCTAATATGCATTGTTGGGAATTTTTGAACACATATGTAAAATATGTGTGAGGACAAAAAGAATTCCAGTATTTGGTTCATATTATAAATATTAATTGATGTTTAATGTTAATATTACATGTTATTGCATAATATAAACATGGTGAAAAGCATGGGTTTAAATTTTAATGCATGATATGAAATGATATTTCATGTTTAATATATGTTATAAGCATGATATGATTTTTGGGGAATTTATTGAACACCAATGTTCAATAAATTATAAATACCGAAAATAAAATGCTTGGTTGCCAATGATTTAAAATTTTATATGATGATATTGAGTTGGTAATTAAACTCTATAGTATGATAGGAGTATAACATGATTTTATTGGAATTTATTGGATACATATGCTAATTATTGCTAATTATCGAAAACATAGCAAAATGGTTAAGCATGAGTTTAATTTCAATGATAAATGGTGCTATGATAGTTAATCTATAAACTTGAATGAATGGTTATGATTGTGATGAAAGAGTGGAACACTTATGCACACATACACAATGATTGTGTATTATGTTAAAAATTATGGTTTTCTAATGCTTTAGTATAGTTTATGTTGTGTATGGTATTGTATGGTGTTGAATGGTTATGTTTATGTATACCGACAAACAAAACCCCATGTAAACAACATAATACAATATGTACGAGAATCCAAAAGAAATCGACCAATTTCGATAACTTAAGAAGAAGTTAACGAGAATCGAAGTTAGACATAAATTAGGGTTTGCTAATAATAATAGGATACTCGAACGTGAGTTCATAAGTTAGAAAAACCAAAAGTCGAGCTACAACATTGATACTCAATAACGACAATCCAATACGATATTAGATTGAGCGTTAAAACAACTCGATAACGAATAACGATTATACGACTTATATAATCTCCGACGAGTTAAGAGAAACAAACAATGTCGTAATGTGTAAGCAAAGATTAGAACATAAGATGTCGATCCTTATGTCCCAAAAGTCGAGTTAATATTCCCAAAGCACTTCGTTTATTCTTAAGTACTTACTTACATGATGGCGTGTGCTCACTGAATCATAAGTCAATACTCCTCTTTATTTGTCGTACACGACAAGTCATCAACATAACCTCTTTGGGACGTAACTATAATTGTTAAGTCTAGTTAGTGGCTTGAGAATATCCTAATATACCAATCACAATTTGATTACCGACAATCTATAACGTAATAACGTTTAGAATAAAAGTAAGGTTAAGAGTCGAGGATAGACTCGGAATATGTGATTCATAATTGAAGTTCACCTATGAGCGATGAAGTAATATAGCTTGGTAATTGAGAATGCAAGATAATAGAAATTATCTTAAAACAATCACATGAAATCATAAAGAAACCCTAATTGGGAACTTTGAGTCGTAATCTATAAGCGACCTTGATAGATAGAAAAATCTAAGAAAGGTTATTTTCTTATGAAGGGTTTGATAAATGCGTAGTCGGCGAGGAAGAACAACCACACCCTGCTCACTTAGACTTACTAGCTTTGGATTAGCAGGTGGGCTCTCTTGAAACAAAAATGACATGCATGTCTATCTCAAAACATAATTTACAAAAGCTTTATGAAATATTATTGATGAACTGTTATTGACTGCCAAATGTTTATGTTTTTTTATGATCGTATCTGAGATTGGTATATCCAATGTGGTATGTGAATGAGTTGGTCCACCAACGTTAAAAAAGGGTAACGATCGGATCCGAGTTAGTTAAGGACTAACTCGGATTGTGTACACGTGTGATTGTGTGTTAAGGTTAGCTACCTCGACCGGTCACGGTGACTCTGTGTAGGTGGCCACCTCCATAGTGCGCGAATGAATTAATGAATGAATGATCAGATATGGAACAACGTGGATGAAATAGTCCGGCCGGACACTTTTGGAAAATGATAAAATGTTTGATAGGTATGAGTCTTTTAACTAAAATCCTCATGCGCTATTGTGGGCATTTAATAACTTTTGACAAAGAAAAATGTTTTCGGCAATGAGTCCACTGAGTACTTTTGTACTTAGCCCTGCATCTCGTTTTTGATGTGCAGGTTGAGCAAGAATCGATGATGGGTGCGAGGTGGTGCAGAGTAGCAGTTATTTTATGCTTAATTAGGAAGGATTCTAGAACCTTGGGCATGCATCGTCATATGCATGTCCACACATTTATTGCTGCCTAACTTTGATAACTTTTGATGTTTTGATTATAATTGCCTTCATACCGTATTGAATTTGAGGTCGTACCTCGTACTTTGAATTGTGCCATGACTGAGTTATATTTGAACCTTGTACCCTTTTTGACGAGTCCTTCTGTGACTCGAGTTGGTATTGAATAGCTTAATTCCTTGTTAGTTATGCGTTGTTGAGTAGTTAAATGATCAACTGCATTGAATAATTATGTTTATATCCGCTGCTTTATCATACCGGTGAAGATCGATAGGATCCGTACTTCATTGGGAAGTCGGGTCGTCACAAAGTGGTATCAGAACACTGGTTCGCTCTGAACCCTAGAAACCCTTTCCTTGAATCCTAAGTTGAAAGTTGAGTCTAGAAATTGTTTATGTTTGATCACATCGACCGCACTCCATCGTCGTCCGCTTCGGCGAGGAAGAAGGTAACTACTTCAACTAAAAGTTGTTTTGAAATGATGGAAGTATATGAAATGTGAATTGGAATTTCAATATTGCCTTGTTAGGAAGTTGAAAAATATTTTGGAAAATGGAAATTTTTGAAATTGAAAAGTTGTTTCAATTGATTGATCATTAGTTTGAAGAAAGTTACAAGCTTTAGAAGCTTGGTAAATGAGTAAATGAGAATGCTTGATTATCGCATAACGTGTCGCTATTTGTGTTTACTGTTGTATGCAAAGCATGATAGAACCATGATGTAAATGAGTATGTTTTCCCATGAGAACGTAGACTCTTAAGACGCATGATCCCTTTTGCGCCGAACTTAGTATGAAAACATAAGGTATCCCAATTGAACGAAATACTAAGGAAGAACGAGAATGTAGAAATCCTAAGAATCACAATCCTAATGGATTCGAGGATGAGAACGCGATGAGTCTACGATGACGAAGCGATCGCTTAAGCGGAAGTTCGATCTTGTTATGAGTCCCAACCGCTCTACGCGAAGGAATTCCGAACGTCATGCGTGTCGCCTCTATCGTAACAATAATGAAATGAATCAAGTATAACTATAGGGAAGCAAAAAAAAGAAATAATGATTCGTAAGTACATAATGAGAACGGATAGAATGTGATGCTATAACGTGAGTAGAAGTAAGGAATCCAGGACCCGATAAGATGGGTGATCACTTAGCCTTTACCCGAATGCTAGGCATCGAACGTTTGTTCTGTCCTAAGGAACCATGCAGTCTCTTCCCAAAGACCAAACCATGAAACTGGTTTCATAAGAACTTAGGAATATAAGATGGTTCGGACGGTTTTTACGACTAGGCTCCCTTTATCTTCTAGAGTCACACCCGAGGAGGTGGTACGCTCCTATCGTTCCGACTAGATGTACCGAGTAAAAGACATCGGTGATTTCCTTGCTCATTTTGTACGTCATTGGGCTACTGCACATGCCGTGGTACGTCGCATTATGACGATGTGCTTCGATTGATCGCAAGATCGCCATCCGTGGCGAGGATATGCCGTGAGATATCGGCAGATTACATACGTAAATCACCGAGAGACTTCGATCTTGAGGCGGACTTGCCCCGGTTTGTCAGTCCCCTTAGCTACATATTCATGATATACGGAGCTACACCCTATGGACCATATCTCCCCGAGCGGGTCTACACCTAGCGTGATGAGATCCTCGAGTGGTTTCACCCGGAGGTGTCTTGTTTGGCATCTGATGGAACTGAATTCTTGCCTGGCTGTGGCAAGAACATTTTCGAGGATGGACCTTCCCATCCCTGATAGTTCACCTTTCTGGTCCTACCACCAATAGGATTCGAGCCCGTCATTGCCCGCCCAGACCATCGCTGCAAATCATTCCATGCCAACTTCCATCTCTACCTGCCGCCTTTTTCCCAGTTCAGCCGCCGCCACTCCCACACGGACCCTTGTGCCACTATAATGTAGAGATTGACGATTCATGTGGCCTAACTGCATGCGCCGCGAGAGAAACATGTGCCCGTCTTATTGCTTCTCCATTTCCAGCCACTGCCTATGAGGAGATCATGGCTGAGATCCGCCGAGACCTAGCTGGGAAGAAGCTAGAGTCATTAGAATCCGAGAGACCGTGATTCCTACACTCGATACAGAGGTTGAGGATGAGGATCCAGAAGAAAATTTGGAGGAGGACCCTGAGGAGGATCCTGAGGAGGACCTGCCTGCTGACGATGATATGGAGGAAGTTGATAGTACCCATACTTCCAGTTCTGAATCCAACACGCTGAGCCCTATTTTACACTCTAGGCGATTATGGATCTAGTTCTTAGGACTATATAGTGTTTTGTCTATATACTTTTGTATATGTTTCGATGCGTGCGGAAACGATAGGTCGTCCCGATATGAACCCTTATTTTGATGACCACGGTAGCGTTTAGATTTTTGTATGCACCGTGACTAGGTACACCGAGTAATCGATATTAATTTTGGAGTATCATACTCCGTGCACCGGCCTTTGTGGATCGTAAAAGTGATGATGAAAGTCCTCGTATAGACATTTGATTTGATATGATGATAGCTCCCGAGAGCTTTGGTTTTTGAGGTTGCGATATATGGTGTTCGATGACGTGCTAGATTTATGTTTATGATTATATATACATACCGTGCTAAGATATCTATGATCCCGACGGATGGTATAAGAAGATATCGACACGTATATTTATGAAAGATAGAATGCCACCGAGAAGAAGAAACCACGAGGTAACATCCGAAAGAGATGACACCTCCACCACCGCCACCGGCAAGGCAGATTGAGGAACTATTCCTCGTAACCCACCCACTTTCAACGGACTGGAATCCGTGGATCTTGAACTTTGGATTCACGCTACCGAGCGAATCTTTAACTTCCTCCATCGCACCTCTCAAGAACGCTTATCATGCGTTGCTTTTCAAATGACTGATGCTGCCGACTTCTGGTGGGAGGCGAAGAGGAAGACTCTATCTGAGGAGGAGCTGAAAAATTTCTCCTGGGAGGAATTTAAGGAGGAGGTGTACGAGAAGTACATTCCTAAGAGTTACCGAAAGATGAAGGAGCATGAGTTCTCCAACCTACGCCAAGGAAAGACCACGGTCACATATTACGACCATGCATTCTGCGAGATGTCACGGTATGCGCCTCAGTTGGTCGACACCGACGAGAAGAGCACTGAAAAATTTCGTGTGGGACTCCGCCATGAGATCAGGGTGTCGCTGGCGGTCACGGAAATCGACTTCCGTGAGGCCCTCGATCGGGCATTGGACATCGAGGTGCTATGCTTGGGAGGACGGGATTATCATTGCACACCCGAATCACCAAGGGATCGTGGAAAGAGGAAGTGGGAAGGACCCCACCAAAGTCAAGGATCCAACACTGGCCAGGCCGACAGGAGGTCATTGCAAGGGAACAACGTGTAATCTGGGCACGAGCAGGGAAATGGGCGCCCATGGTACCCCGCTGGCGTGGAAAACCGAATTTGTGAAGCTCCCGCACGTCCCGGTGCTATAGGAGTCACAAGGGGCATGCGATTTACAAATGACGGATGCTTGAGTGTGGCGGAAGGGCCACTACTCTAGAGATCGCCTAGGATACGCCAAGGGGGAAATGGCTGCCCCAATGTGCCCAACCAAGTCCAACCGATCCGGGCTATCCAAGCTCAACCATTCCAGCAACAACCCCCGATTCAGTACTTCCAGCCAATCCAACGACAGTATCAACCACGATGGCAACGACAACAACAATGACGGCAGCCGCAGCAGCAATATCGACAGCCCCAACAACAATAGCAACAACAACCGTAGCAACAACAACAACATCACCAACAACAACAACCACCACCGCAAGCCAGGGCCTACGCCCTCAACCAAGAAAGAGAATTCCCGCAGGAACCGCCAAGGAACCAAGGAAACTTGGCAGGTATGGGAACACTCCTCCAATTGCCTGTTATCCTACTGTTTGATACTAGCGCCTCGCATTCTTTTATTGCTGAAGCATGCGTAGAGAACTTAGGATTAGATCCTAAACGCACTGAACAAATCATGAGAATTTCTTCTCCAGTAGAAGGCATAAGAACGATAACCCACATATGCTCGAACCTAGAACTTGGACTAGGCTCACTTAAGGTCATGACAGATAACCTTCACGTCATACCTATGACAGATGTGGACATAATCCTAGGAATGGATTGGTTAACCGAACATAATGCGATCATCCTACATAATGAAAGGAAAATTTCTTTCCAACATCCCGGAGAGAAACCTACGGATTTTCACGGGATCGGCATGGAGAGGAGAGTCCCAATCATATCCGCGCTACAAGCAAGGACGTTGCTGAACAAGACAGAGAACCACGCCTACCTCGTCTATCTCCAAGAGGAAGAGCAGAATGAGAGAAGGATAGAAGATGTCCCGATTGTGAAGGAGTATCCCGACGTATTTCCAGACGAACTACCGGGATTATCGCCAAACCGACAGATCGAGTTCACAATCGACCTCGAACCGTGTTACGTCCCGTGTCGAAAGCTCCATACCGAATGGCACCAAAGGAACTTGAGGAATTGAAAATCCGGTGCAAGAACTCTTGGAGTTAGGTTTTATTAGACCGAGTGTGTCTCCATGGGAGCACCTGTCCTTTTCGTAAAGAAGAAGGATGGCACTTTGAGAATGTGCATGAACTATCGAGAGTTAAACAAGATAACTTTTAAGAATAAGTATCCTTTGCCCCGAATTGACGATCTGTTTGATCAACTTAAGGGAGCAGGAGTCTTTTCAAAGATATATCTAAAGTCGGCATACCACCAACTAAGAATTAGACCAGAGGATGTACCTAAAACGGCTTTTCGTACAAGGTACGGTCATTTCGAATTCATCGTTATGCCCTTTGGACTTACAAATTGTGACGACCCGACTTCCAAAGAAAGTACGGACCACATGGATCGTCACTGGTATGATAAATGCAGCGGATATATATAATTTAAAACAATACGATTAACCAACCAATTGTGAATAAATCGAGACTAAAGGGATCTCAGATCAGACAAACTCAAGTCACGTAAAGACTTGCCAAAAGGTTCTATGTTCAAGTCTAACCCAATCAGGCGACTTCGAGGAACGAGTACGACCTCCGTTCAATACGATATGATAGCGATCATAATCAGCAGATACCAACAAAACATCGAGTTTGGCGGCAAATAAGCGTGTGAACATACATATGATGATGCATGCTCAAGGTTCTAGAAATCCCTTCAATTAAAGCAACAAAACCACTACCACTTTGCACCACCGCACCCATCATCAATCCTTTCTCAACCTCGCACATCAAAAGCGAATATGCGGGGCTAAGTACAAAAGTACTCGGTGGACTCATCACGAAAATATTTTCTTTATAAAAGTTATTGAAGCGCCCACAATAGCACATGAGGATTTTTGTTGAAAAGACCCATGCCTATCAAACATTTTATCGTTTTCCAAAAGTGTCCGGCCGGACTATTTCATCCACGTTGTTCCATATCTGGTAATTCATTCATCATTCATTCGTTCATTCATTCGCGCACTATGGGGTGGCCACCTACACATAGTCGCCGTGACCGATCAAGGTAGCTAACCTTAACACACAACACTGCGTGTACACAATCCGAGTTAGTCCTCAACTAAGTCGGATCCGATCGATACTACTTTTTAACGTTGGTGGACCAACTCGTTCACATACCACATTGGATATACCAATCAATTCTCGCCCCACATTTGGATAAACCAACCTCGGATATGGACACAACAAAACATAAATATTTGGCGGTCGATAACGGTTCATGCGATAATATTTCATAAAGCTTTTGTAAATCATGCTTTGAGTTATGCATAATCATTTTGTTTCAAGAAAAGCCAACCTCAAGAATTGTGCTTCTTGGAGTACGTGCCAGCGATCCTTTGTTATTTTCGTTTACATCCACGCTGGACCTTATCAATGTAAGAAATATAATTTAGTAAGTCATTCGCTTCTTTCGAGAAGCATCATTAAGATTCGACAATGCGATATCTTTTAAGTCTTTGGGTTTTAGGCTTTTCGTTATCGATATGACTTAATTAACATTTATTTTTCGTCTATTCGATTGGTCTCGTCATAACGATAGATGACACTTCGACGTTGCATTCTTCCCTTCCAACGATGTTTCTCCACGTCGTTTCGTATAATTTATGAATCTTAAGTTCATAACTAATATTCGTCGTTTGTTAACGCGTATCAACATTTTCGAGTTCTAAATCATCATTCATTGCTAAATTTTATTCGCCACGTTTCTCGTCCCACACGTTTCACATATTCTAATATAGATACCCATATCTATAGTATAATATCAATAAAGGTTTCTTATAAATCAATCATCTTCTATCAATCGTTCTACAATTTAGAGTTGATTAAATAATATTTCCTCAAGCATCTATTTGACATAATCAACTCATTACTTAATTAATTCTCCAATTTAATTAAGTAAATCCATAATTAAATATTAATTAAATGGATCAATTTAATAGTCTAATAATATTTGATTAATCAATCAAATTAATTTAATTCATCTTAGATATCCACTAATTAGAATTTATTTCTAATCACATCTTCGTAATAAATTACATAAGTCCATCTCATTACATAAATACATCACTTAAAAAGAATAATTCTCAAATTATTCCTTAACATAATTAATTAATTATTTTATTCACTTTCTAAAAATTAGATTTTATTCAATCTAATTAATTTAATTAATTCACTCTAAATAATTGATATTTAGATTATTGTTTAATTAATTAAAATAAAGCTCAAATTTAATTTCCTAAATTAAATCTCATATTTAATAGTATATATAACTTATTTAATCCTTAATTTAATTTTAATGGATCATATATGAATAGTTCAAGTCCATTACCAAATTAAATTATTAGCCCAACATTTAAAATACATATAAGTCTATCTTCGAATTAATAGAAGCCCATATTAATTTAATTTAAGAGCCCATAGTAATTTATTCTAAAGGCCCATTTCAATTATTTAATTCCAGAAGCCCATATGAATATTATTTTGGCCCACTGAATTAAACATAACTAAGCCCAATCTAATAAATTATAGGCCTACTGAATAAGGTCCAAACACAATTTATTTCAGCCCACAAGAAAGTAATCCAATTAGATTCAAATAGGCCCATTATATCTTTTATTAAAAATCCCTCTAACACTAGCCCATTCTCAAATTTTCGGCCCATATCACATTAATTTCCAGAGCCCATCTATTTAATACACATCAAGGCCCGATAACTTTATTTTCGGCCCAATGAACCAAGTCATTATCAAGACTTAAAATTTAAAATCCTATCAGCCCAACACCATATTAAATCGGCCCATCCCATTTGGCCCAATATAATTATAATTCAAAGCCCATCTATTGGGCCCAAAGAATAAGGCCCAAAATACCCAAACCTAAAACTAGGGAACCACAGCATCACCGCCCCCACTCATCTCTCTCACTCGTCCAATCTCTCATCCGCGTGCACACATGTTCAGTCGTCGCCGCCCACGTCTCCGGCGAGCCGTCGCGGTCGGCGAGTCGCACGATCGCCGTGACCGCCTCTCCTTCTCTCGGTTCTCTCACGGCGCCTAAGCGCACACACATGAGTTTGCCGCCGCCGCGTCGTCGTCTCCGACGAGATCGCCCGCCGTGACCTCGCTTCCTCCACTCTTCACACGCGCACACACACACACTCACGCGGACGCACGCAAGATCGTCGTCTTCCTCTTCTCCTCTCGGTGAGATCATCAGCGCCAGATCCGCACCGCCGCCATCGTCACCGGTCGGGGCTCATCGCCGGTAGGCGGGTTGCGTCATCGCCGCCGCGGTCTCAACCCCCTCTCCTCTCGCGCCTAAGCACACATACACACTCACGAGATCTGAAAATTCCATCCCTCCATTCACGGCCGATTGGCGAGTTGCACCGCCATCGTCGTCGTCATCGGCGGTGAGCCGCGACGCCACCGCGTGGCATCCCGATCCAACGAGCGCCGCTGTCGCTCACTCATGCCCACACGCGCACAGATCTCACACATATACACAGATCTCATTTTCTCTCTCGATCTCTCACCCTCGTTTTGTTTTTCAGGTCACCGTCGTCGCTCCGGTTGGATTTGCCGACGTCATGCCTCACTGCTCCAGCCACCTTGCTGCTTGACCACGGCAGACGTTCGACAGCCGAGCCTTAATGGCTTAATCCAAACACTATAGTTCTATGTTCGATAGCATTCCTTATGCATTTGAAAATTATTGGAAACTAATATTTGTTTATGCATTTCTGTTCTTAGATTATGTAATAGGAATGAATAAAAATTGTAGTAGAGAGAAAACCTGTATTTGCTTTGTTGTTTGGATATTGTAAGAAGATGAGAAATACAAGGAAAATGGGTTCTTACATTGTTGGTTGGTTCTCTTCACTGCTTTCGACGGACTTGCAAGTTGGAGAAATGTGAGTTAATTGAATATGAGAGGAGAGAAAATGGTGGTGTTGTAAGTTGGCATTTGATGCTTAGAGTCTTGATGAAGTTTTCACCAAAATGATGAGTATTTGGGGAAAAGTAGAGTAGAGTAGGTAAAGTGGAATATTTTGGGAATAAAAATGATGTGGTTTGACTAGATAATTTATTCAAGATAAAACATCTTATTCGACTTATAATTGTATTCGTTGAAAGCCCATGAAGATTCGATGAATACAAGCTGGAAGATGGAACGGGCGCTAAAGCAGAGCATGTGGAATCATACGAGCGAGGAATCTGCATTAAGCCTATATTGCTACAGGATTAAGTCATCAAATGGATGTGAAATGTGTTTACAGATAATCCGATAGATGAATGAGAACAACCCCTTAGTTTTGAGGCGAAGGTCCGAACAGGTCTGGTGAAGAAAGCTCTATGGACTAAAAAAGCTCTTAAAGCGATGCGAAACCATGTCTTGTACTTGGAGAAAAATGGTTGAAGGGCTTTGGTAAGTGATTCTCTTACTCTCAGGATGGTGATGATATTCTCATGGTCGGATCTATGTAGATGATATTGTAATACCAATTTCTGGGCTTAAAAATTTGAAAATAAAAGAAGGAGCGATCGATAGAAGCGAGTATGAAAAGCGAGCGTCGGATGAATTAAGCGTTACCTTCTATTTTTAAAGTTAAGCTTAAATTAAATTTCTTATTATTATAGGAATAAATAAAGTTGTTAACTTTATTTTGAACATTTAGAGATGTTCCAACTATGAGAATTTTGAGGCGTTTGAGCGTCTACGTTTAGAATAATGCGATAACAATCAAATGATCTCGGAATTATAAAATTAAATTCTATGATTATTTTATGATATAAGAACATTATTCATCATCAAAATAATGCTGGAATTATAGAATTTAAAGCCCATAATTAGGGTTTGAAACCACAATTTTCAAAATTAGGATTTGTGAATCTAAATTGTTTAAATATTTATGATTAAATTCATCATTTAGGGATTATAGTATGACACATAGCCATTGTTAGCTATTTATTACAAGAAAATAAAATATTTAACATATGTAACAATTTTGAAAATGATGAGCTTATAGTATAATTAATTTTAATTGCTATCTAATTATGGTCCTATGATAATTCTTACATTAAAATGATATTATAAGGATAATATATAGTATTATATCAAGTGCACAAGTGGGACACATTGCGAGTGGATAAATTTTAAAAGTGTGATAAGATTTTATAGATAGGTTTATCATATAATTAATGAATAGTCGTAGTTGATCTTATCTTATGAGTTGTAAGTAGTGATAATTAACAAGTTGAACAAGTAATCGAGATTATAATTAAAGGGCGAAATCTTTGAAAATAAGGTTGAAAATTTATTATTGCTGTATACTAATGAAACATGTGGAGTTGAAATATTTGACTTTTCAAGCTACTTTATAATATGATAATAATATAATATATAATAGGAAAATATAAAACTATTCCTAAGTAATATGGTGTTGTAGAAAATCACATATGTATAATATATTGTGATAAATTCTTTAATTCTTGATAATTATACTATAAATTATTAATTAAAATATAATATGATATAATAAAGTGTATAATATAAGAAAAAATAAAATATATCTAGGCTATGGAAAATAGCCGATCCACTCTATACATATAATAAGGTGTTGGTTTTAATTAAAATATGATCATGAATCTAATTAAAGGATAAGGTAGCAGTGGATAGTTTACATGATAAGGTTTTAGATAAGATATGATAAGATTTGAATAAGATAAGATAAGATTTTATAAGATTTGATAAGATAAGATATTTTATAAAATAATGATTAAACCAACTTCATAAATCTATAAATAGGAATCACTCCTAAGCTTAACCAAAATAGGGAAAAATAGGAGAAAATAGAGAGAAAAATAAAGAGTGTCTTGAAGTGCTCTTGATCATAGAAAGAATACGCCGGCGTCGATCGAATCCGATCAAAAATTAGATTTCTTACGAGCTTCATATACGTTAGAATTTATATTATAAGACTTAGTTTGTTCATGTGATTTGAAAATTATATAACCTATGCTAAAATGTTTAGATATTATGTTTATATGATGTTATTAAGTATGTATTATAATTATATCACAAAATCAGCATGATATTAAATTTATTATTTGGACGTAAACTTAGGATACCATATGTTGATGATTATGATTTTAATTGTTGATTTAAGCATGAAATAATAATCTATTATTAAATATCTTATATTTATGTAGAATTTTTGGAAAACTTTGGTACTAAGTTCATAAATTTGAAAATTATAGTATATGATATTATATTAAGATATGAACCATGTTTAAGTGTTATAATATCATATTGATGATGTAGATTCATAATATATGGTTGTAGGAATTTATTGAGATTTATAAAATTATTTGACCTAAGTCGAAACTTTAAAAAGTGACTTAGGTAAATTTTATTCAATAGTTCATAATAAATAACAATTATGTTATAATAACGATAGTTAAGGGTGATTAAGTGTTATGTGAATTTTAGGAATTTTGAAAAATGTTTAGTTGGTTAAATATGATAAGGCGAAAACTATACCTATGTATATTAATGTTATAAATTTATTTTATCAAGTATAATAGCATAATATGATCTAAAATAATGTTTTAGACATAGTATGATTTTATGAAATTTTAGAACAAAATTGCACATAAAATGATAGAATTTCATAAGAAATTGAAAAGTCGAAATGTTGATTTTGAGTTGACCAAAGTCAAATTGTTAAAATGTTGACTAGGTCAAATTTTGACCAAAACGTTGACCAAGGTCAGGGCACGAATTCGATAATAAGTGATCTATGTGGACGTTCGTTTAGTAAAATGTAACTTACGTTCGTAAATACATTAAAAGCGTCATTATATACTAAAAGGTAGAATATCTCTTATAAATTGAGAAAATTCATAATCGACATTAATTAATTAGGAAGCGTAAATAAGTCCGGCGTTAGCCTTATTTGACGTAGAGCGTTATAGACTATGCTCGTCTCTATCGAGCAGGTTGAACAAAGGAATGAATGGAAGGATAGTCGATGCGTTGGTTGGATCGAAGAATCTTCGCATGATGATGATACTAAAATTTCATTTCTACATTGATAAGGTTTGACTCGGAGGAGGAAGAAAACGATAAAACCACTAAGTGACCTAGAACTTTAAGTTCTCGGTGAGCTTTCTTACCAAAACTTTTAGAGCTTTTTGAAAAATGTTTCTTTGTTATTCTTTGTTGTTTCTTGCAAAATTTTGAGATACGATATTATGCGAGAAAATGTTTTATGTTTTGTATATGTCCATTCGGGTTGCACAGGGACGAGGAGATTCTGGTCGGATCTTTTGGAGGTGTAGTAGAAATTCCCTAGGGTTGTGTACATTACTTATGTCGGTTGCGATCAGATCTTTGAATCATGTTCGATCGGTTTTACGAATCGCCGGTTGCGATCGATTGCGTCGTGAGGAGGCCTCCTCGTGCGTTATCCATGGAGCTTGGAATATACGTTGTGTTGTTGTGAAATGAAAATGATGACGACTTTTGAAAAATATTGAAATGTATTTTAAGAACAAGGTCTTTTCAACAAAACCCTGTGTCTTCTGTGAGAGCGATCAATATTTCGTAAAATAAAATTTTTCGACAATGTGTCCAGAGTGCAATTTTGTACTCACCACGCATGTTTGTTTTAAATGTGCGGTTGAGCGCAGTGATGGAGCAGGCGGGAGTTGGCGAAATCTTTTGAAGTATGAAGTATTTTGGTTCCCTTGAGAATCATCTTCACATCATGTCTCCACGTTCATTCATTGCCAACTCTTGAGACTCTTTATCTTTTGTTATTATGTTAAGCTTTGCAAAAGCTACTTTCAAGGAACTCGAACTTATATATATATATATATTTTGATCCATCGTGATTCTCGTCTCTTTTGAAACATCTATATTTCTTAGATGAAATGAGTTGAAAACATTCCATTCATATTTCTTAAACAAACCCAGTCCGGTCCGGTGAGGGTAAGCGAACAGTAGTGAGTATCGAGCCAGTTGTTTGCTTTGAACAAATATTCTTTCTATCAAGTCGCTTGAATCACTAGACTTTTAGCGATCATCACCTCAGCCTCATGTCATCACGCTGACCGAGGAAAAGTGATTTCGATAAAAGGTATGTGTTAAAAGTTTTGAAAAGTTATGTTACGAGTTTGAGAAGTATTTGTGAAAAATGTTTTTAAAGTGGACATGCCGTTAAATGAGTAGTTTTGAATTGTGAAAATTCGTGAGACAAGCAGTGGTTTTCGAAGAAGTTTGAGTTCATACCGGTTGGTATGTGATTTTGTTTGAGTTCATACCAGGTTGGTATGTGATTTTATTTGAGTTCATACCGGTTGGTATGTGATTTTATTTGAGTTCATACCGGTTGGTATGTGATTTTGTTTAATTCATACCGGTTGGTATGTGATCATTTTGTTGTGATGAAATTGAAAAGATTAGAGCTTACGCCGGGTTGGTATATGAGTATTGATAATGGACATATATAAGTTATATTCGAAGATTGAATGAAAAGTATGAAACAAAGTTGAATTATGAAATTGTGTTGAATTTGAAAGAGCAGAGATGAGCTTTAAGTTTCACGAAGAACTTAGATTTCGAGATCATAAGAAATTCCGTCTATGTATACGTGGTGCTTGATGAACCATGAGAACTTGAGAACTTAGAGCGTTTGAAGTCGACTTGTGAGCGAGAATTGGAATGCTACGTAAAGGAATGGAAGTTTGAAAATACTATAACATGGGCATAGTTTTCTCACTTAAAACTTTACACGGCATAGTTATTTGTTTACGAATTAATCTAATCGATAGATAAACTTGAGGAAAATATCGCGTGTAATATGTTTTATGATCCATGACCTATAAAGATTATGTGCTAGTTATTAATTTAGAAGTTAACATTTGTTTTGTTTAAAAAGCGTTAAGAATGCCTCCTAGAAGAGAGTTGGGACGTAAGAGGAGAAAACTCGAACTGAACCCACAACCACCACCGCCAGTAGTAGAGGCATTATTCCTCAAGCAAAACCGCCTACATTTAGGATGGTACCCTAATGAGGTGAACTATGGGTAAGGGAAATAGAAGCGAATCTTCAATTTCTGCATTATCGAATCGAGAAGGCTCTCGTTTACCTTTCAATTACAGGATCGTAGACTTACGGTGGGAGACTGGAAGGAAGTTGTGTTGAGGAACAAATGGAGGAATTCACGGGAAGATTTTAAACGCGGTATTATATGATAAATATATTCCCAAAGTTATAGAAAGAAGCGGGAAAATGAATTCTTGATCGAAGCAGGAGATAAGTCGGTATGTAGAATCGATGGATGATACGTGATATGTCAAATTGCTATGAATTTGATGATCGAGCGAAAGATGGTACAAGTTTAGATCGGATTAAGGCACGAGATTAGGATATCTCTTGCCACGTGGAGCAATGACCTATCTGAAGCTTTAGGCGAGCTTTGGACATGAGGAAGCATTCGGAGAATAAACCGCTTTAGCCCGAAGACAAGGGAAAAAATGGGAGGAGTTCGTAACAAAGCACTACTACAACCAGCGATGAGAAAGCCGTGGTCAAGCAATCAAAGGACCCGTGGATCGAGGCGAGGCAGGTCGTCGATAAATTTTGGACAAGGTCAAAACAACCAGCGAAAACATCGGCCCTCAATGTCCACAATCTATAGGCATCACATTGGTCCTTGCTTAGCTGGCGTGTGACGCTTAGATGTGGTCAACAAGACCTTTGCAAATAATTGCCCGGTAGGACAAGGAATGGTGGTAGACCTAACCCGCACACAACAGACCGCAGGGGAATCTGACCACAGCGACGAGGGCTTTGCCTCAACCAACAAATCGAAAATGACCGTAACAACCCGCGAGTGCAGATCGCTTTCAACATCTTGTGAATATATTATTGCTATGAGAATTTTGAGACCACGATATTATATGCGAACATTTTAGAACATAACACGTGAGATAAAGGAATCTGAATCTCCCGTCAAAGAGCAGGGATACTACGTTAGTATAAGTTAAGCAGACTTAGATTTGGACATAGGATTCACCGTCTATGAGAATCGATAGTTGAGTGAATCTGAATGAAGTTAAGATTATCGACGAATAAAGGTACAAGGTACCAGCGTCGAATAGAAGATGCATATGGAGAAGGAGAAAGATCGCTATGAGAATGCATAAATTTAGGAGGAAATTTCTTTAAGGGGTAGAATGTAATACCCAATTTACGGGCTTAAAATTTGAAAATAAAGAAGACGATCGATGAAAGCAGTATGAAAAGCGAGCTCGGATGAATTCGAGGTTAGCCTTCTGTATTTTAAGAGTTAAGCTTAAAATTCAATTATAGGAATAAATAAAGTTGTACAAACTTTATTTTGAACATTTAGAGATGTTCAACTATGAGAATTTGAGAGCGTTCAAGCGTCACGTTTAGAATAATGCGATAACATAAATGATCTCGGAATTATAAAATTAAATTCCTATATTATTTTATATATAAGCATTATTATCATAAAATAATGCTAGAAAATTAAGAATTTAGCCAATAATTAGGGTTTGAAAACCCTAATTTAAATTAGGTTTTGAACTAAATTTTTTAAATTTTTCCTATGATTAAATTATATTTAGGATTATATATGCACATAATGTGTAGCTATTTATTACAAGAAAATAAAATATTTGAATATTACCCAATTTTGAAAATGATGAGCTTATAGTATTAATTAATTTTAATTCTTATCATTAATGTTATGATAATTTTAATTAATGATATATAAGGACTAAATATGTAATACAAGTGGCACAAGTGTGGGACACTGCAGTGATGAAATTAGAGGCTTTGATAAGATTTTATGATAATTATCATCCAAATTAATGAATAGTATGAGTTGATCTTATCTTATATAGTTGTAAAGTAGTATTAATTACTAATAACAATAATCTCAGTTCATTATATTAGGGGCGAAATTTTGGAAAATAAGGTTGAAAATTTTTAATTTCAACTATATAATAGTGCCATTGTGGAGTTGAAATATTTGACTTTTCTAAAGAACTTTATACTATAATTATAATATGTAATAATATAATATATAATAAAAATAATAAAACTATTCCTAATAATGGTGTTGGAAAATCACAATGTAAATTATGTGATTAAATTCTTTATTCTTGATAATTATCATAAATTTTAATTAAATTAATATATATAATAAAGTATAATATAAGAAAAAAATAAAATATATCTAGGCTATAAAAATGAATCCACTCTATACTATAATAATGTTGTTTAATTAAAATATGATCTATAATCTAATTAAAGGATAAGGTAGAGTGGATGAGTTGTACATGATAAGGTTTAGATAAGATATGATAAGATTTGAATAAGATAAGATAAGATTTTATAAGATTTGATAAGATAAGATATTTTATAATAATGATTAACCACATAAATCATAAATAGAGACACACTCCTAGCTCATAACCAAATAGGGAAAAATAGGAGAGAATGAGAGATGAGTGTTCTTAATCTCTTGATCATAAAAGGAATAAATCAACGTCGATCAATCGATAAAGGTTAGAAATTTTCTTCACAGGCTTAATATATCGTTATATTTATAAGCTTAGTTTTATATTGATTTTAAAATTTTGAACATATGCTAAAATGTTTAGATATTATGTTTATATGATGTTATTAAGATGTATTATAATTATATCAAAATAGCATGTATTAAATTTAATGTTGGGACGAAAACTTAGGAGTTAATATGTTGTGATTATATTTTTAATTGTTGATTTAAGATGAAATAATAATCTAGGTATTAATATGCTTATATGAATTTATTAGAATTTTTGGAAAACTTTTATAATTATAAATTTGAAAATTATATATATGATATTATATGTGATATAACATGTTTAAGTGTATAATAGCATATCATAGTGTGATGATGTGAGGAATTTATTGAATTTATAAAAATTATTTGACCTAAGTCGAAATTTAGAAAGTGACTTAGGTAAATTTTATTCAATAAGTCATAATAAATAACAATTATGTTAGTAAGTAACGATAGATTAAGGGTGATTAAGTGTTATGATGGAATTTATGTGGGAATTTTGAAAATTTTAGTATGGTTAAATATGATAACGAAAACTTATATCCTATGATATTAATGTTATAAATTTATTTTATCAAGTAATAATACATAATTGATCTAAAATAATGTTTTAGACATAGTATGATTTTATGAAATTTTGAACAAGAATTGCACATAAAATGATAAAATTTCATAAAATTGAAAAGTCAAATGTTGACTTTGGTTGACCAAAGTCAAATTGTTGACTTGATGACTGGTCAAATAGTTGACCAAAATCGTTGACCAGGTCAAGGGCACGAATCGATAATGTGATCATGTGACGTGAGCGTTAGTAAATGCTACTTACGCTACGTAAATACATTAAAAGCGTCATTATATACTAAAGGTAGAATACTCTTATTTAGAAAATTCATATCGACATAATAATTAGGAAGCGTCAAATTAAGTCAGCGTTAGCCTTATTGCGCGTAGACGTTATAGACTATGTCGTCTGTCGAGCGAGTTGAACAAGGAATGAATGGAAGGATAGACGTCGTTGGTTGGATCGAAGAATCTTCGACATGATGATATCTAAAATTTCATTTCTTACATTGATAAGGTTTGACTGGAGAGGAAGAAAAGCGAAGTAAAACTAAGTGACCTAGAACTTTAAGTTCTCGGGGCTTTCTTACAAAACTTTTATGAGCTTTTGAAAAATGTTTCTTTTATTCTTGTCTTGTTTCTTGCAAAATTTTGAGATACGATATTATCGCGAAAATGTTTTATGTTTTGTATATGTCCATTCGGGTTGCAAGAGGAGTTCTGGTCGGATCTGGTTGGAGGTGTAGTAGAAATTCCAGCTAGGGTTGTGTACACTTGGTATGTATCGCGTTCGATCAATTTCTTGAATCATGTTCGATCGGTTTCGAATCGCGTTGCGATCGATTCGTCGGGTGAAGAGGCCTCCCGGCGTTATCCATAGCGACTTGGAATATCGTTGTGGTTGTTGTGAAATGAAAATGGCCAGGTCGACTTTTGAGAAAATATTGAAAATGTATTTTGTAGACAGGTCTTTTCAAACAAAACCCTGTGTCTTCTTGTGATGAGGCGATCAATATTTAGTAAAATAAAATGTTTTCGACAATGTGTCCTTGAGTGATTTTGTACTACGCATGCATTTGTTTTAAATGTGCGGGTTGAGCGGTGGATGAGCAGGCGGGAGTGGCAAATCTTTTGAAGTATGAAGTATTTTGGTTCACCTGAGAATGCATCTTCACATATGTCTCACGTCATTCATTGCCAAACTCTTGAGACTACATTATCTTTTGTTATTATGTTAAGCTTTGCAAAAGCTGCTTGTATAAGACTACGAACCATCTTATATATATATATAAGCTATTTTGATCCATCGTGATTCTCGTCTCTTTTGAAACATCTATATTTCTTCATAGATGAAATGAGTTGAAAACCTTATTCCTTCATATTTACTTAAACAACCCCAGTCAGGTCCGGTGAGGTAAGCGAGCCAGGGTGCAGAATATCGAGCAGGTTGTTTGCTTTGAACCAAAATATTCTTTCTATCAAGTGCGGCTTGAATCACTAGACTTTTAGCGCATCATCACCGCTCAGCTCTTCATCACGCTCGACCCAGAGGAAAAGTGATTTGATAAAAGGTATGTGTTAAAAGTTTTGAAAAGTTATGTTCTGTTTGAGGAAGTATTTGTGAAAAATGTTTTAAAGTGGACATGCCGTTAAATGAGTAGTTTTGATTGTGAAAATTCATGAGACAAGCAGTGGTTTTTCGAAGAAGTTTGAGTTCATACCGGTTGGTATGTGATTTTGTTTGAGTTCATACCCGGTTGGTATGTGATTTTATTTGAGTTCATACCGGTTGGTATGTGATTTTATTTGAGTTCATACCGGTTGGTATGTGATTTTGTTTAATTCATACCGGTTGGTATGTGATCATTTTGTTGTGATGAAATTGAAAAGATTAGAGCTTACACCGGTTGGTATATGAGTATTGATAATGGACATATATAAAGTTATATGTCGATAAGATTGAATGAAAAGTATGAAACAAAGTTGAATTATGAAATTGTGTTGAATTTCGAAAGAGCGTAGATGAGCTTTAAGTTTCACGAAGAACTTAGATTTTCGAGATCATAAGAAATTCCGTCTATGTATAACGTGTGCTTGATGAACCATGGAACTTGAGAACTTAGAGCGTTTGAAGTCGACTTGAGACGAGAATTGGAATCTCGTAAAGGAATGGAAGTTTGAAAATACTACAACATGGGCATAGTTTTCTCACTTAAAACTTTACACGGCATAGTTGATTGTTGCTTCCGAATTAATCTAGTACGATAGATAAACTTGAGGAAAATATCGCGTAATATGTTTTATGATCCATGACCTATAAAGTTATGTGCTAGTTATTAATTTAGAAGTTAACATTTGTTTTGTTTAAAAAGCGTTAAGAATGCCTCCTAGAAGAGAGTTGGGACGTGAAGAGGAGAGACTCAGACACAGACCGACAACCACCGCCTACGTAGAATAGAGGCATTATTCCTCAACAAAACCGCCTACATTTGAGACTGGTACCCTGAGGCTGAACTATGGGTAAGCAATGAGCAGATCTTCAATTTCTGCATTATCGAATCGAGAAGGCTCTCTGTGTTACCTTTCAATTACGGATCGTGAGCTTACGGTGGGAGACGAGAAGGAAAGTTGTGTTGAGGAACAAATGGAGGAATTCACCGGAAGATTTTAAAGCGGTATTATATGATAAATATATTCCCAAAGTTATAGAAAGAAGGAAAATGAATTCTCTGACCTCAAGCAGGAGATAAGTCGGTAAGAGAATACGATAGGATATTCGTGATATGTCAATTTGCTATGAATTTGATGAGATACGACGAAAGATGGTCGACAGTTTAGATCCGGATTAAGGCCGAGATTAGGATATCTCTTGCCGACCTGGAGCAATGACCTATGCAGAGCTTTAGGGACGAGCTTTGGACATAGAGGAAGCATTGAGAATAAACCGGTTTAGCCAAGAAGACAAGGAAAAAGGAAATGGGAGGAAGTTCGTAAAAAAGCAACTACTACAACGGTGAGAGAAAGCCGTGGTCAAGACAATCAAGGACCCGTGGATCGAGGCGGGCAAGGTCGTCGATAAATTTTGGACAAGGTCAAAACAACCAGCGAAAACTAGCGGCCCTCAATGTCACAATCTTAAGGCATCACATTGGTCCTGCTTGGTGGAGTGTGCTTTAGATGTGGTCAACAAGGGCACTTTGCAAATAATTGCCCATGAGTAGGACAGGAATGGTAGGTGAGACTAACCATACAAGCCCACCGCAAGGGAATCGTGACCCACGACGAGCGAGGGCTTTCGCTCAACCAACAAATCGAAAATGACCGAACAACCCGGCAGTGCAGAATACGCTTTCAACATACTTGTGAATATATTATTGCTATGAGAATTTTGAGACCACGATATTATGTCGAACATTTTAGAACATAACACGTGAGATAAAGGAATCAAGTCTCTTCATCAAAGGCAGGGATACAACGTTAGTATAAGTTGAACTTAGATTTGGACATAGGATTCACCGTCTATGAGAATCGATAGTTGAGTGAATCTGAATGAAAGTTAAGATTATCTGACGAATAAAGGTCAGGTACCAGCGTCGAATAGAAGATCGATATGGAGAAGGAGAAAGATCGCTATGAGAATGCATAAATTTAGGGCGAAATTTCTTTAAGGGGTAGAATGTAATACCAATTTACGGAGCTTAAAATTTCGAAAATAAAAGAAGAGCGATCGATGAAGCAGTATGAAACGAGCGTCGGATGAATTAAGTTAAGCCTTCTTGTAAAGTTAAGCTTAAAATTCAAAATTTCTTATTATTATAGGAATAAATAAAGTTGTTACAACTTTATTTTGAACATTTAGAGATGTTCCAACTATGAATTTTGAGGCGTTGACGTCTACGTTTAGAATAATGCGATAACTTAATCAAATGATCTCGGAATTATAAAATTCAAATTCTATGATTATTTTATGATATAAGAACATTATTCATCATCAAAATAATGCTAGGGAATTATAAA